>CAUYSK010085956.1:0-16739 GCA_963575035.1 Avahi laniger | reverse complement strand
GTGGTGATTGATGGTTGTACAACAACGTAGATGAACTTTAATGCCACTGAACTGTACACTTAAAAATGTACATTATATATATATATGTTTTATATATATACAAATGTAAATTTTATATCAGGAATGTGTTACCATAATTTAGAAGAAGAAAAAAGGAAGAGAAAGAAAGGAGGCCTGTATGACTAAAAATCTACTATTCCCAGTGGCTGGGTTCCCATGAAGATCGTATCAGGAAGAACTTGCTGGAGCCTATGGCTGCCTGGCTTCTCTTGGAACACTTTACGAAATGGGACTGATACTTTGTGCTCCACATTTCACAGTGTCAGTTAGCTCTCAGCGACCCTGGCAGTGGTGCAACCAGCCGGCCAGCTCTCCGGATGTGCTCTTGTCCTGTGCATGATCTCACAACCTGATTAAGCACATCTAGATTTGGAGGCTCCTAGGCGAGGAGGAATGATGGTGGCCGTCAACCACGGCGACAGGCCATGGAGACATCCTTGCTGGGAAGCATCACCTTCAGAGCAAACCTGATGGAGTCAGGGAAAATGCTAGAAGCACACTCTGGCAGGAAAAAGGGGTGTGGAACTCTGATGGGAGCAGAGGTGATAATCTTATTGGGATTTCCAAAGGTTATCCAAGACGCCATTTCAGTGTTGGTTGCATTTAACCTCCTTTTTTAACCTCCCCCTTCCTCCCTTCAGGCTGTCTTGGAGAAACATTTCTCTCCAAGGAGGAGAGAGATTCATTTCATTTGGTTGGAAGCAGCAGGATGTCACAAAAAACACCTCGGCTGTGGCTGTCTGCCAGCCAGACCTGAGACAGCAGTCTTCAGTTAGGAGAAAGATCTATCAGGGCCCCTCCTCGTGGCTCATTTCAAGTGCCTTGTTAGATACAGGGACACCCTGTTTCTCATCCTTCTAGCTCCTTAACCAGCCCCTGCTCCACGTACCTAGAAAGGAGAGCATGTTCTGCGTCAGGAGTGTAGGAGTGCCTGGCAGACACCCGTCTGCACAGACTGTGCCTTTCACGTCGGGCAATGGAAAACCTGCTCTCAGTCAGGGCAGCCAACGGAAGAGAGAAGTTTGTGCTGAAGATCTGGGTCACTTCTGCTGGCGGGAGGAAGAAGGAGGAGTAGCAACTACTAGGTAGTAGGATGCAGTTCTGTGAACCCCGAGGAACGTGTGGCTGAGAAGCTCCTGCTTAACTTGGGACAAAGACTTAACTGTGGGCAATGGTAGGTGGAGAAAGAAATGATTCCAAGAGTAATTGGGCATTTACAGCTGCAGGTGTTCTGTTTCTTGACTGTGAACTATCTCTCCAGCCTTCCCTTTGCCCGGACTGTAAGTACAAACTACAGAGCTTCTGTTTTTCCCTCTGACTTTACGCCCCGGTTTCCTGACCTGCAAACAGAAAGCTGAGGTCCTCGCTGTCCTGGACTTGTTCACTGCTATCTCTCTCTCTTAGATACATACGGAGATTAATCCCTTAGTCGGGAATCAAACTGAATGCCACATTCCGAGGCCTAGGGGTTGGCCACAGGGCAACTCTTTGGGGTGTGGGGAGAGCTGGGACCTATAGGTCCCTCGCCATGGATAGAGGGGGGCCCACCCCACACCCCATTGTCTGGGAACCGACTTGAAGTCCAAAGGCAGTTGCTTTCCCGGGTTGGCTTTGTTAATTCATCCCACATGTTTCCTCTGCTGACTGGTAAAAGAAAACGCCAGTGTCAGGTTGCGCCTGAGATCAAGTCAGAGCGGCTTCCCCCTGACATCTCTGTGATCCTTGGCAGAAGTGCTCCCAGGGCAGGGCAGGGCAGCATGACCACCCATCCACCGAGAGTCTGTGCGTGTGTCAGGGGGAAGTGCCGCGTGGGGTGAGGGGCTCGGCAAGGGCGTGCAGAGGAGCAGGCACCCCTGGAAGGGCACGCTTGGTGGCAGACCTGCCAGCGTTTGAGACAGGAGCAGCCCAGGCCTGTCCCTCCCCGTGGTGGCACAGGCCTTCACTCCACATGTATGTGCTGTCTTGCCATTCTGAGGATGGGTTTTGCTGTAAGATCTATCAAGCACAGCTTTATACACTCTCTGCTCTGCTCACACCATCTTGCAAAGTGGGTAATAGTTCCACTTTCGTTTTACCAGTGAGGAAACTGGGATTCAGAGAAGTCAGGTAGTTTGCTTAAAGTCACTCAGCAAGGAAGTGGTGAAGTCTGACCTTGAATTCCTTGGGGGTTCGGCTTGTGCACTTTTCTCCTTCTGAGATACGGTTTGATTTTGCAAAGCCCCAGGAGAAGAGTGTGGTAGGGGAAGGCAGCAGGGATGCAGGGAAGGTGCCTTGAATTGGTTCAAGTGCCTGCTCTTAGTCAATCCCCTTTCTCATCTGGAAAACAAAGGGCTTGGAGGATCTTAAGGTCCTTTTGATACTCTCTCTCAGCTACTCTGATTTCCCCTCTTTTTTTTTTTTTTGCTTGCTTACTTTCTCTCCAATGTAAAGCCATTTCTATTTTGTGTTTCCTTAGAAAATTTCAATACTCCAAAGGTATTTTTCTCTCTCCCAGCACAGGCCCAAGCAGAGTAGCCCTCATGACAAGGTGAGCAAATGTGGTAGGGCTGAAGGGCCCAGGGTGGCAGTGTAGGATCGCTAGGCTCTTGTCTGTGCCTGGCATTCCTGTCCTTAGTTGACCATGCACTAAGCTCACGTAATCTTAAAGCCCATGCAGTTTACACCACCACCGAGAAGACTTCCTTACTGTAACCCTGTTCTCTAGCCACCTCTAAGTAAAATTTGTCATGGCTCTACTGTAGTTCATACCTGCTTTTGTAGCTGGGCTGTTTTGGGCTCATTGCTTGCTTATACACCCATCTTTCCTACAGATATGTGGGTCTCCTGAATGTAGAGACTGTGTCTTTATCACCTTTGCTTTTATAGTGCCTAGTACCTATTGCATACCAGAAACTCAATCAAGATTTGTGGGAGGAAGGAAGGAAGGAAAAGAGAAAGGAATCAAACCTATTTGATTCTTTTCTGTGGTTACAAACTTATAGGAAATCTGCAAAGTACATGGGCCAGTCAGCAGAGCTGCACCTTGTGTGACGGGGTTATGCTTGGTTTACTGGTCTGCCACATCCCGACTTGCCCATCTCTCTCTCTCACACACATTGCCACAGCTTCACCTTTGAGCAATACAATGAATTTTAATGGGCTTCATTTCTCTTCCCTTTAAAACCTAGAGAAATAGAACGAAGTCCTTTTTAATTAAATGGGTAACATTTAAATTCTTCAGGCCCATTTATGTATCTGTAACCATCTCTCCTCTCTTTTTGTTTCCTCTGGGAAGCTTTAATTTTAATCCATTAATATATGTGTACATATATGTGTGTGTGTATGTGTGTAGCATCAAGCAATAATAAATTTTTCAAAGCTGGTGTCTTAAAGCATCTTTGAAATATTTTCTTTGTCACTTATTTTTCTAAAACAGAAGCAGTATGTCAAAACTATAAAAGAAAAAAATTATGGGGTTAGAATAGTGTTAGCTCTACACACATGCAGTCCTTCCTATAAGTCAGGTCTACATGCTTAGATGGGTTCAAATGTTTATAGCAGTTTTCATACTGACATTTGAATACTCTATCCAGAACTGGGCAGAAAACATTGCTTAGCCCACAATCACACAGATTCTATAGTCATTCAACAAATATTTATTGAGCATCTACTATGTTCTGGACATGGCTCTTAAGTTCTAAGGCTGTGATAACACAGACATGATCATTGGCTTCATGAAATTTTCATTATGTGGAAAGAGGAAAGAGCAATAAAAATAAGCAAAGAAATTAATAAATAACAATAATTAGAAAGTGCGATAAGTGCTGTTAAGGAAATAACTTGGGAGCCAATATAGAAAATCATAGATGTGGGTGACCTCTCTCAGATAAAGTAGACAGGGAAGGCTGCTCTCAGCTGAGACCAGGAGCATGAAGAGCAAGTGGGGAGGATTCACACAGCAGGAGCAGCATGTGCAAAGGCCCTAGAGTGTGAAAGAGTGTAGTGTGATTTGGAAGTTGGCAGAAAGCCAGTAAGGCTGTAACCAAATATGCAAACCAGAGGGGGCAAAAAGTGAGGGGGGAGGAGGATGTAAGGGCCAGACTGTGACCTTGTGGGCCAGAGTAGAGCAACTAGATCTCATCCAAAGTTCAGTGGGAAGCCACTGAGTGTTCTAAGCCAAGAAGTGACATGGCCCACTTTAGATGTAAAGAAGGTCTGTGACAAGGCCGGGAGAAGGGCAATAATGGAAGCAGAGGACTGGTTAGGAAGCAGTGGCATTTTTCCAGGTGAGATATGGTGGTCTGGACTAGGGTTGTGGCTGCAGAGAGGAGGAGAACTAGATGCATTTGGATATGTTTGGGTGGCAGAAAGGACAGAACTTGCTGAGGGTTTGGATGTAGTAGTGAGAGAAGAATCCAAGATGATGCCTGGTTTCTGATTCCTGTAGACTGTGGGGACATTCACCGCAAGGATACCAGGCTGGGGGATGGGAGAATGAAGAGTTCGGGTGCAGGATGCTGCAAATCATCTCTTCCTCAGCTTTTTAGACACCTCTCAGCCATGCAGTCAGAACTGGTGCACCAAGGCAGGCAGTGTCCATGTTGGGCAAACCCCAGTGTTCATGTTGAACGAGAGTTCTCAGTTGATCTTCAGGACACAGGGCATGTGACTGAGGCAAGAAAAAGAATTAAAAAGTCATCTAACCCTGAGTCCTTGAGTGTCTCCTATGTGCCATGTGTGGTACTAATCGCTGAGGTGGAGAAGAATGTGTAACAATTTTATTAAGGAAGGCAATGCCAGGTGTCTAAGGAGCTATGTCCAGGGGTGGAAACTACTTTCTGCTGGTGAGTGACTGAAGCCCCTACAGAGATGATGACATTTAAACTGAGGCCCGAAATTTGCATAGAAGTTTGCCAAGCAAAAGCAGAGGGAACTGCATTTCCAGCAGCCGCAGCAGGGACAGAACGTAACAGGTCAGGGACGCGTGAGAGGATTTACCGTGTTTATGGAGGAAGAGTTGCAGTTCAGGATGGCCGGGACAGAGACTATGGGGGAAGGGGCAGGTTGAGGCTGGTGTAGCCTCGTGTGACCTGCTAAGGGGTCGAATCCACACCTTTTGTAAGACAGGCACCAATAAAGGCATCTAAGCAGGGAATGTACCACAATCAAAATTTTGTGTTAGAAAGATGGCTCTGGCCGCGGGTGGAGAATGGACTGGAGGGGAAGTCAGGACAGAATTTAGGGGTCCAGTTAGGAGGCTGAAACAATAATTCAGAGGAGGGTTAACAAGCACCTGGAGACTCTAGTGACAGTAATTACCGCTCACAGTTCCATGGCACTTCCTCTGTTCTAAGTGCTTTACATATCTTGACAAATGTAATCCTCAAGACACTCCTGCAAGGCCAGTTCCATTTATTACTCCCATTTTACAGATTAGGAAACTGTGATGTAGGAAGCAAAATCATTTGCCAAGGTCACACACACCACTTACTAAGTGGTGGAGCAGGGACTTGAACTCAGATAGTCTGGCTCACAGCTAGGGAATGAATAGTGGCCCAGGGAAGGAGGAATCACAGTGTGGAGGGAGAGCTGACCCAACCTGGGGACTCTGCGGCTAGGCAGGAGGGTGGCGGGAAAGGAGAGAGAGGAATCAGAGACACCCTAAAGGTTGTGACTTGGGCGCTGGCGCAGGCGGTGCTGGAGACGGCACCAGTCCATCCTTTGTGCTGCACATGGGACAGCAACTTGGAAGAGCCGGCCCTGCCACTTGTGTGGCATTGACAGAACCCCTTGTAATCCTGTTTCCTGGCTTGATCTGGGCAGATGGGGGTTCCCCAGCCAGGCTTGGCACGCATATGTGTAATGCGAAGACTTCACTGGAACGTCACAGGGATACAATCCTGCCCTTCCGACCTCCCAGGGATATTGTGAGCAACAAGCGACATAATGAGAGCCCAGCAGAGTGGGAAGCCAGAGGCTTGAGCTGAAGTTTCCTCCTCGTCTCTGAACCCTTATGGGAAGCCAGCTAATGTCACTGAGCCTCAGTCTCCCCAGGGGTGGAATGGAAGTCATTCCTCTCCTGATGGCCACAGGGGGCTGCTGTGAAAGGGATGAAGATGTTGTTGGGCAGATGCGCTTTGGAAATGGTTGGACGCTTCACAAACAAGCACAGGGGCGGCTGCTGCACTCGAAACTTCGTGCCAGTGGGAAAACGGGCTCCACAAGGAGTGTGCCGTCCAGGCAAATCATTTCCATTGGTAATCATGTGTATAATTGTCAAATAAAAGCAATATATTGACTCAAATTTTCAAATGATACTCTGAAATCACTGAACTTTTTAAAAAAATTTTATTGATACATAATAGGAGTACATGTTTTCAGGGTATATATGATAATTTAATATATTCATCTAATTTATAAAGATCAAATCAGTGTAATTGGGTATTCATCACTTTAAATATTTACCTTTTCTTTATGCTAGAAATGTTCAAATTATTCTCTTCTTGCTATTTTGAAATATACAATACATTACTGTAAACTATGGTCACCCTACTGATCTATCAAACACTAGGTCTTTTTTCTATCAAACATCACTGAACTTGAAGCCTTGAAAAGAGATAGGCTGTATCGTGTCCTTAATGCATTAAATACGTATGATGTTCTTAATACGTTAAAACTCTCCGTGGAATCCCCAGCCAGGATCCATTCATTTCACAAGTATTTTAAAGCATTGATCTGGGCACAGAAATGAATCATTTGGAAACATTCCCAGGCTTAATGGGACTGCATTTTAGTGAGTGAAGACAGGCAATAAATAAACAAATAATCAAATAAATAAGCTATCTACTTTAAGGTTATGTTAAGTACTGTGAAGGAAACAGGGGTGATGAGGAGAGAGTGGCAGCTACTTCACATGGGGTGGTCAGAGCGGGAAGTGGGGAGCTACGAGAAGAGATGTTATGTTCAGGAAGGGAACATTCCGGGCATAGAGATGACTAGCGCCAAGACCCTTAGCTAGGAACCAGTCTGCTTTATTCAAGAAACAAGGCCATTGTTTCTACAGTGTTGTGAGTGAGGGGAACGGTGACAGTGAATGAGTCTGCAATGGGCAGGAGCCAGGTCACATAGGACGTGGTAGAGTTTGACTTTATTTTAGGTGCAGTAGGAAGCCATTGGAGGGTTTGAAGAAGGACAACATCTTTTGAGTTAAGCTTCTCCAAGGCTTCTCCTGCTGCTGGATAGAGACAGGATTGAGATGGGGCAAGAGTGAGCAGGGCAAGACCAGATAGGGGGCAGTCATCCAGGTGGGGGTGGGGTGAAGAGAAGCTTGAGATATGTCTGAGAGATAGAGGCCAAAGGACTTGCTGATGGAGTAGACATGGGCAATGAGAGAAACAGGTGCTGCGACTGGCTCCTAGGATTTCCAGACAGGTAAGCTCTTGCATCAAACTCTGCACTGCATTCTCACAGGTCTGTGCTGTCTCATGAGATTGTGGTCCACAGGAACCTTGTATTTGTCCGTACTCAGAAGTTCCATCATCAAAGAGAGCAAGACCTGCTTAGAACAAGAGTTTTTAAAAACATTGAGGGCTAGAGGTGGACCAAACAAATAACAAAAGCTGAGGAGTAGAAGGGGGAAGAATGTTCTAGTTTCTGTCCCACTTGTTTTTTCTTTGAGACTATCTATTGACTGCTCTTCTACCCCAATAACTCCTTGTCTGTAGGCAAAGCCAGATATAAAAAAAGGAAAAAAGCCCTAGAATGTTACATCCATTTCAATCCTGGCTGTTACTTCTCTTCCCATGATTTTTTTTTTTCCCTGAGATTATCCAGCTATGCTGGGCCATGGAGGAGCAGAGAATGTGGAGGTGGGTGGAGAGACACTTATGGAGATGGGACACTACAGCACTTCATATGTTCCTCTTCCAACCTCACATCTCGGGCTTGGGGCTCTTCTACATCCTCCATGGATGACTGAATTGAAAAGAAGAGGTACGCCTGGAAGGAAAGCTTCTCTAAGAGGATTCCAGCATTTCATCCCTACAGTCTTGTAGCTCTGCCCCAAGTTAACCCTGAAACAAGAAAGCAGACTTATTGGAGCATTTATTTCAAGGTTTCATAATCTCCTATTCGACAGCAGCTGGTGGTACAAAATGTGGAGTCTACTGGATCCGATTATGCAACAGATGGTTCTGTTTTCAAATTTACTGCAAATGTTCAGATGCTTTTTCGCTAAATTCATATCTCCCATCTGATACTACCCCCAGGGGCTCAGCTTTAATCTGGGTTGTAGTTTGTAAGGTTTTTTCCCCTTTTTTCTTTTAATCTTCCAACAGAAAGAGAATTCCCAAACACCACCAAGCATGCACAGGGGCTGAACAATGACTGCACATGCATGAATACAGGAAGGTTGTTCTCGGAGGCAGGTCTTGCCTCAACCAAACCTCCTGCCCCAAGTTTACCCTGAAACAAGAGGGGACTCAGATATGCCCTATTTGGAGAAGTCTCAAAACCCAGCTCCAATGACTTTGAGATTTGAACAGTCTGTTCCTTTCCTCAGGCAGCTCATGTTAGCACATCACAATTCTTGGTAGCAAATTAAAACTCCTTTAGCAGAGAATAAAGGCACTGAGTAACTGTTACTGGCCTATTATGTGTCCCTGGTTGTGTCACCTCGTTCCTCAGTAGGGTTTTCCGTTCATTATTTCCAGGTCCCTTTCCCACTGCTGTGCGTTAATGGTCTCCCTATTCTTTCTCTCCACACCAGCTGCCCACAGCTGTCAGCCACCCACTCCAGCCCTGCCTTTCTAGTGTTTTCATCTTCCTGCCAGCTTTATGAAATCCAATTTACAACAAAAAATGTTCTCTGAGCCTTCTTTTCTTTATGAATTTCTGGTTTCTTTCACCATTTAGAGCCTCCCTAGTTCTCTAAGCACCTGTTCCTGGGGATGTCTTTTGATAATGTTGTCTTTTTCTTTGCCCACAGGCATGTTCCCAGTGGACACGGGAAAGAGAAACAAGGCCTGGGTGGGGCCTGGAGGCCTGGGGGTGGGCTGGTGCTAGGGGCTGGTTTAGAAACTTAATGTATTTCTCCAGCCGCCATTCACATAGAAAGTAAGGTGGGTGATCACCTCTGAAGCTACAACATAATGAGGCTGGAGCCCCCTGGAGTTGTACAAAGAACTGACTCTCCCACCAATGAGCTATGAGACTGGGAACTGCTCACTTCACGTCTCTGGGATTCCATTTTTCCATCTGATGAAGAACATTGTATGTAATGACTGCTAAGATTGTTTCTGCGGCTGATTCTAAGGCCATTGTGAGGAAGAGGCCCCCGTTCTCTGTGTGTGTACCTCTCATATAAATATAAGGGACATACATGACAGCTACATAAATTGGAGGCCAGTGCAAAATGGAAACTCAGGCATGACCCCTTGTTTAATGATGACTGAGAATTTTAAGACATTGACTGCAGAACATTAAACCAAGTGTGGGGCCCTTCTGATGCCTTGTGTGACTGCACAGGTTGCATGCCCACGAAGATGGTCCCCATGCTGTACCTACCATGTGTAGGCTACTAGGTAAGGTCATGCCCACGTGGGAAGGTGTGGCTTTCTTAGAAAGGAAAGGTCATTTCCTGAGTCTATCAGATGAATAATAGATGAATCCTTAGATAGAAAACCAGATACTAAAAGATAGGTCTTAAGCTTCTTTGTCCTAGTTTTAGTCCCTTGGGTCTAGATGTTAAGGAACTTGTGCCTCTGGATGCTGGTGGTTACCATGTGACGCCCACCACTGAAGGGCAGGCCTACAGCTCAGGTAGGATGAAGTCTATGACCATGGAAGGCAGGTCATATTTGTAAAGTAGATTCTCTGGGTTTCATTTCTGTGCAAAGACAGATAAAGTGTTATTCAGCAGAATTATTCTTAGAAATACACATACCTATGTGCAAGAAATTGTTTGGGAAATTTCCAGTGGAGGAGGGTGAGATCCCAAGGGCACATTTGGGTAGCAGAAGATGGTTGCTAAACTGCTATGTGCAAAACAAGGAAAGGAGCTGATGTGGACCCTGAAGGGAAGAGGGGATGAGTGGTCCAAGAGAGGGATGGAGAGATGAGAGAAGAGCTGAGGACACAGGGCAAGAGGGAGAGATGGCTGGGGGACAAAAGTGAGAAGGACACTTGGGGATAGCAAATGTTCAAGAAGGTAATTTTCACTTGTTTGATATATGCGGTATGAGCCCCCACTTCCTCTTGGTTCTCACACACAATTTTTAGTAGAGTTTAGATTGTATGGTATGGTGTTGCGTGTGTGTGTGTGTGTGTGTGTGTGTGTGTGCGCGAGTATGTGTGCACAATCTTTTTTTGGGTGTGGGAGTAGATGTTGATTTCTTGTGTACTATTTTGTTTGACGGAAAGACAGAGACAGCATCTGTGAACAGGATATCCAGGGCAAAAGGGATCCTGACAAATTTCTGGACTTCCCAGGGAGCCATGGGAATTGGTGGTGGAGGGGGCAGAGCAGGTGGTTTAAAGAAATTTCTTCTAGAACAAAGGGAGAGGGAGGACTCCAGCTTACACCTGCATTTTCTCTCCTTTTGTTATTCCTGAGCCTTTAGAAAAGTCATGTTTAAACATTGGAGCTTGGTCTCAAGCTGTAGTACAGACTCTTAGGAGAAGGCTCATGTGTCCACACTTGGACCAGAAAGTGAAATCGGGTGGGAGGGAGAAGTACCCTCTCTACTTCCCTAGGCTACCATGGTGGTGGCAGTTGTTCTTCATGAGAGATGGTCACAGGAATGGTAAATTTGTGGCACAAGTACCACGGTTATAAGATCTAGCTTTCCTAGCCACTCCAATATGGAGATTCTCTCTTCACTGCTATCCTTGAAACATCTAGGGTTTTATTTTATTTTTAAAAAAGACATCCAATGTCCTTTGATCCATCCATTGTGTATTCATCTATTTCACATGTTTGCAGTTTGGGAACCATAGTAAGGGCTGTATTTCTGTGCAGATATATTTCTGAGCATTCTGAAATGTCATAAATCTTAAATCATGCCATGATACATGTCTGTGGAAGATTCCCCCTAAAATAGAAATGCTGTTATAGATCCCACAGTGTTAATATTTTAAATAGTTGATAAATGAGTAAAAATTCAATTTAGTCATTAAAATTTTAAAAATTCTGTTCGTGCTTCTTATCTACCCAGTTATGTTCTCAGAACTCATTTTCCTACTGTATTTAAGGTTCACTTTATTGATAGCTTCTTCGATCTGTGTAAGATGATATTTCAGGGAATCAAATGAATGGGATATTTAGTGTACAAAAAAGTACTTTCCCTAATAAGTAATTTCTTAAGTGTGGTGTTTTAGTCAAGGTTCTTTGGCTGCAGGAAATGGAAACTCACAGAAACTAGTTGAAACATAAGGAGAAATTTTATGGAACTCTGAAGACAGGAAATGAGTAGTCCTCTTACCTGGACATTGGCACTGGATGATTATAAGCTAAGACAAGGCCCCTGAGATAATTCTTTCCATCTCTCATAGGGCCAGGGAGAAAAACTACCTTTCAAGTTTCCACCTTGGTTTATTAATTATTTTCTCTTAACCTTCCTCTCCCAGATAATGTCTCTGCGGTGGTCTGCAGTTGACAGCGGCATGGCGTGTCTGAGTTTTTTACTTGATGGGTTCTGAGGAGATCGCTGAGCTATGTAACAACAGGTACAGTGGGCAGACTTGCTTGTGGTGGTTTTATTGGGGATGGTGGTGGCAGAGCTGAAGTCCTGCAACTTAGGTGGTGAGGAGCTTTCTCAAGTCCTGAGGAAGCCAGTTCAGGAGATGCAGAAGGAGCCCAGATGCCATCTGGCTGAGCTTGAGCAGATGCGGACATTGGAGAGGAGAGGATTTTTCATTTTATGTATTTAATTTTTTGTACTTTGAGCTCTAAAAAAGGACTTTGTGTGGGGTTTAACATTCAGGCTTTCATTTCACTGGAAATTGAGTAATTAGAGGGAATTTATGTTACATAACTTTGGGATAGTCTTCATTGTATTAGTTGGTTTCATTGTATAACCTCTGGCAAGCTGGACTACACCATGTGACTGGGAATGATTGGAGATGGAAATAGAATAAAGAGTGATTCTTTGGTCTATGAGTAAATTGGCCTTAGAGGTAATAAATGTCCTTTTCCAACCCAGAGACTTCTAGGGGTAACAGTTGAATGGCTCACCCCAGAGATCCAGGAGAGGATAGCTATGTGGCAGGTCTCCTGAAGGGGAGTGGGCAACTGTCCCAGATTGCCCGGGGCTGAGGGGTTCCTGGAATGTGAGACTTTAAGTGCAAAATTATAAATATCCCAGGCACATCCCAGGCAAATAGGGTGACAGTTGTTCACCCTACCCAAAGGAGGGAACAGATAGGCTCTGAAACATGGTGTGGCTTTGTCCCTTGGGTGGTAATGAGGTGGAAGATGAGGAGCTTCCCCTGGTTGTCCGTAGGCTCTTGGTTAATAGGCTCTTGCTTCTTTGCAGCATGGGGTCTCAGTGTGGTTGAGCTTTTTATATGGTGGCTGGTTTGTAAAAGGGGGAAATTAGAAGCTGCCAGTTCTCCTAAGACTTAGATTTGAATGTTCTAAAATGTTACTTTCACCACATTCTTGATCAAAGCAGACACAAGGCTTGCCAGAATTCAACAGGGGAGGAGGAAGTCCCCCATCTCTTAATAGAAGGAGCAGTATGTACATATAGGGATGGGAGATACTCATGGCCATCTTTGGAGACTATCTACTACAGACGTTATTTTGTAAATTATGAGGCGCATGGCAATGTGAAATGTTAATGTCCTAGGAGCCCATTATATGGCAGGATCTGTCTACCCTGAGCTAAGTCAGAACTCATATTCTAGAAAAAGAGACAGATATACAAATATACAAATGCAGTACAGCATGATGTACGTGTGTATGTGTGTATACGCACACACACATATGTTTACAACAAGTATATGCATGGTAAGTATTATGTAGGTTATATAGAAAGTAGTGATTTTTTTTTTCTATTTGGGTGTAGTAGAAAAATGTCAAACTTTACAGACAATATAGGGGCTTTGAGAGATGAATAGGAGTTTATGTGGTATACAAGAAGGGTAAGAGCATACCAGACACAGAGAAACATGCAGAGTTTCAGGAATTTACAAGTGCATGGTATGCACCATCTGACTAGAGTGTGAATTTGAGTGGTATGTGAGCCACAGGAGACTGAGTTGAAGGAGAAGGTAGAGAACATAACCTGGAGGACCTTGTCTGCCATGTTATAGAATTGATTCATTTTAAAGTGAGGGAGTGATTTAATCAAGTTTAGGGTTTTTTTTTTTCCTTTCTTTTTTTAATGTTTACTCTGGCACCAGTAAACAATAATAACAACTAAAACTTAATGAACATCGATTTATTTGTCAGGCATTGTCGTGCACACTTTAAAGCCATTTGATGTCACAAGAACCCTATAAGGAAGATTACCATTATTATCACCCCCATTTTACAGCCAAGAAAACTGAGGCACAGAGAAGATAAATCATTTGCTTGATGTCACACAGTTGCACCTGAATTTGAACCCAGGCAGTCTGTTGCCTTCACCACTGTGCTATATTGCCATCTACTTGCTTTATAGCAGATTGCCTGGTGTCAGGAGAGGCTGGAAATGTTTCTACCACTTAAGAGACCACTGAAATAATTAAGGTGAGTGTTGTGATATCCTGAAGAAAGGCAGCAATAGTGGAAAGAAGAGACACAGATGAATCCCAAAGGTATTAATGGAATTCAGATCATAGAATTCAGTGAACAAGTGAATATGGTGGGTAAGGAAGAAAAATTGAAGTTGCCCTCACAGTTTCTGGGTTAGGTGAGCTGATGAATGTCAGTGTCATCATGAATAAGACATAAGAGAGGATAGTTCAGTTTGGATGGAAAGACAAGAGAGTTCAGTTTTGACACTTTGAGTCTGAAGTGTTCGTAGGACAACCGAGCAGTGTTGCGTGGGAGACAGGTGCAAATAAGGATAGATCCCTTGGAAAAGACAGTTTCAAGGAAGGAGTGGTCCCAAGTGCCAAATGCATTAGGAAGGTCAAATAAGGTAAGGCGTGCAGAGCCACCACTGGATCTGTAAACACAGAGGTCAACGTGACCTTGACAAGAACAGAGTAATTGGAGGGGTGGCTGGCAGCCAGACTGCTGTGGGGAGGAGAGGAGGAAGTGAAATCAGCAAGGGGTGGCCGAGATTTCCAAGAACTTGCCTGGGAAGGGTTTGAGGGGAGAGAGAGAGCAGGAACTACATAGAAATGTGGGAAAGAGAGGGGGCATTTCAATGACTGACTTGATTATTTTCTTAAAGAATGGGTTTATTTTCTGAGGTGAGGGAATCAGAGGAGAAAGAGAGGCTCAGGATTTACGAAGCAGAGGAGCACAATTGATGGCTCAAAGTGCCTGAATAGCCCAAAGGGTGGCTAAACTAAGGACAGAGGGAAGGATTACCTTTGGAGAAAATGTACCGTTTTAGAACAGGAGGGAAGAAAATAAGAATGTTTAGAGAAACAGGTATCTTTGTACTTGTCGGGGGGGGGGGAGGCAAGGATAGGAAATTGAAAAGTTTTATAATAATCTCTAAGAAGTACTAGTAAAAATCACTTGCACAAGGAGAAGAGGGCCTGGGAGTGGGACAGTGGAGGCTGGAATCCACTTGGGAAACAGGGCAGTGGCAGGGAAGTTACGTTCGCGGGGAATTCGTTATGTGTTAAGCGCTGTGCGGGATCCTTACGCCTGATCATAGTGGTGATCATCAATAAATGATAGCTGGGGTTAGATCCCTTCAAAATTGTCTATACAAACCTCTTATATTATCCTGGATAGAGCTGAAGCCCATTCTACTAAGTGAAGTATCACAAGAATGGAAAAATGAGCATCGCATGTACTCACCATCAAATTGGTATTAACTGATCAACATTTATGTGAACACATGGTAGTAATATTCAGCAGGTGTTGGGCAGGGGGGAGGGGGGAGGAGGAGATGAGTATATTCACACTTAATGGGTGCGGTGTGCACCGCTGGGCATGGACATACTTGAAGCTCTGACTCGGGTGGGGCAAACACAATATATGTAATCTAAACATTCGTACCCCCATAATATGCTGAAAACACACACACACACACACACACACACAAATTGTCTACACAAAGTTGGTGCTCTACAAATATTTATCAAGCAATTGCAGATCACTTAGTGTGGCCCAGTTTGCAGGGAGGCCCTTCTGTGGTCCAGTCAATGAATACTGAGTGAACATCCACTGTGGAAACACCTGCTGCTGGAAGCAGGGAGGAGGAGGAAGGAGTCTCAGGAAGCTTAAGACAGTCCCTGCTCCTCAGCGGTTCCCAGGGTAAGAAGAGACATTAGCAAAGTCTATTCTTCCTTTCCCAGTGTCTCGAGCTCCTGGGGCATGATCCAGCATCTAGGACGGCATCTTAGCAGACCTTGACCCCAGCTCTACCTAGATTCCCGTAGTGCCTCCCAGTGCTTTGAGTAAGACACCACCTCCCAGCAGTGGCTGCAGTGTTCCCTGAGAAACCCTCATTCTCAGATCGCTGCTTCTCAATGTACGATCCCCAACCCAAAGCATCAGTGTCTTGTTTGAAATGTGAATTCTCAGGCCTCTCTCAGCAACTCTGGGGGTGGAGCCCAGCAGTCTGTGCCCACAAGCCTTCCAGGTGACTCTGATGTCACTCGAGTTTGAGAATCACTTCCACCAACTACAGCTGTCACGGTCTTGTCCTGATCCCACCTCCCCGTAGGGACCTGTCTCGTGTTGTTGATTCCAATGCTCAGCACAGATGTGCAATATGTGTTTCTTGAACTCACTGACTGTCAGGGCTGTGTCTATGTGTTGGGGCGGGGAGAAAGGGAGTGCAAAGGGGAAACCCTGAGAGGGGAAAAGCATTTGTCTTTTCCTTCTTGTCAGTGAGCAGGAAGGACGATGTGCTGAGAACAGATAGGGAACTTGGGGTAGAAAGATACACAGACTTCTCGAACTGGAGGGGACCTTGGCAATGGCCCAGGTCAGTGGTTCAGAACTTTTTTTGGTCATAGATCCATTTAGCAATAATATTGTTCAAGAATAATTTTAGTATTATAGTTATTTATTGAAGGATTGCTGTGTACCTCACCACGTGTTACATATGTTATCACATTTAATCCTTATCAATAGGTTCTAGTTTATCCCCATTTTCCAGAATAAAAAAGATGAGGTTAAATAGCTTTCCCAAAGTCACATAGCCAGTAACTGGGAGAGCTGGATTTCAAATTGAGATTGAGATTTGTTTGTCTGTCGGCTCTTAAACCACTAGTGTATATATATATATATATGGAAGACTTTAGACTCTCCTTCCCTCCCTCCCTCTCTCTCCCTTTCTCTCTCTTTCTCTCTCTCTCTTTCAATCTCTTGTACAGACACACACACACACACACACACACTCACACACACAATCTTGTCAGTGATTTAAACATTGGCTAATCAGTGGCTCTTCTTCATCTTAGAGATTCCTGCCTCCCAGTTCATCTACCCTTCCTCTTAAATGTAGAAAGGCTGTTTCCCCAAATCCATTCTTCCTACAGCTACTTTCCACATTTCCAGCAAAATCCATGGGGATCACTGGAAA
>CAUYSK010085954.1:0-14365 GCA_963575035.1 Avahi laniger | reverse complement strand
GGTCTCCCTGCCCCCATTCCAGTCCCCCAACCCACTCCCAACAACAACCAGCTCCAACTGACTCTGGTCTTGGGAGGCAAGGCTTCCCAGCCACCGAACACTACTTTAAATAGAAAAAAAGAAATTGAATAATAAAATCAGAAGTCAAAATCCATCGTCTTCAGGCCCCTCTTTCTAGCCTTTTCTACTATCTGCTTGGTCAAGGTTTGTGGCCCTACCACAGAACGAACAGGGAGGAGGCTAAATTAGCCACCACTGCTAAACACTCAGCTGACTTTTTTTTTTTTTTTTTGTAATGCCACTCTGATGTCAGCATTTTCCCATCTGTTTGGGCCTTTTTCCTCTCTTTTCCCACTCTCCCCAAGTATTTTATCTGGCCTCAAAATTAAGAGGAGCTGTTCTGCAGATTGTTTTTATTCATGTGTGGCAGATTTCTCTTCTGATTCAGGCTGTCTAGTCAGGCCCCTCCCATTTTTAGGAGCTGGAGCCTTCATTTACGAGGAGATTCTCACCTATCAAATGGATCCTTATTTGTAAATCTTTTTTTTTTCTTCCATTTTCACGAGCTGTAAAGAAGTAATCCGTCTCACCTTGTCCTTTTCTGTGGGGGTCAGTGGGGTCTTCCCTCACTCCATCTTATACAAACCTGAGCTGGAAGCTCAACTGTGATTTTCCCTGTTTGAAATATTGTGACCTCCCTCCCTTGAAACAAAAACCAGGAACCAGAGGAGTATACTGACTGAAGAAACAACTCCTGGCTTTCTGAAGCTATGGACTTGAATTGGATTGCTGGGGGTTTGTAGAGAAAGGTGACAAGTTTCAGTACCTCTGGCATGCTGTCCCAGGGAACTGGGGCTCCCACTAACTTAAGAGGTTTTTAAACATTGAAAATGACATGGCATTACAATAAATTTGGATTTGCTCATAAAAAAAAAAGACTGTTTACATTCAGTGTTAGTATTGATATGTGGGATACTGTTTTGTTCATCATGTTGGATTACCTTGTCCTTTTGTTTTCTGTCTTGTGCTATTGTTTTATAAGAACTGTGAGGTTTAATTTTTGGGTGTTTTCATACTGCTGGGTAGCAATTGTGCTGTCCCATATATAATAAATTTTGGAGTATTTCCTTTATGGCAGGCCTAGTAGTGACAAATTCCCTTACTATTTGCTTGTCTGGAAAAGTCTTTATTTCTCCATCATTCATGAAACTTAATTTTTTAGGATACAAAACGCTTGGCTGGCAATTGTTCTGTTTAAGAAGATTAAAAATGGAGCCCCAATCCCTTCCGGCTTGTAAGGTCTCTGTTGAGAAGTCTGCTGTTATCCTGATGGGTTTTCCTTTGGAAGTTAGTTGTTGCTTTTGTCTTACAGCTTGCAGAATTTTCTCCTTAATTTTGACCTTGGCCAGATTAATGACTATGTGTCTTGGAGATGTCCTATTTGCTATGAATCTTACCAGTGTTTAGTGAGTGTCATGTATGTATCTGGAAGTCTGAATCTCTGGTGATACCAGGAAAGTTTTTCTCAATAATTTCCTTGAATATGTTTTTTCGTGCATTTTGCTTTTTCTTCTTCTTCCTCAGAGATACCTATAAATTGTATATTGGCTTGTTTTGCATAGTCCTATATTTCTCTGAGTGGTTGTTCATTCTTCTTTATTGTTTTTTCAGCATCTTTGACTGACTGAGTTAGTTTGAAAACCTGGTCTTCAAGCTCTGAGATTATTTCTTCTGCTTAGACTAGCCTACTGTTTGAAGTTTTCTGCTTTATTTATACCATGCATCTTCTCAGACCACAGTGGAATAAAATTAAAAATCAATTCCAACAGAAACACTCATTTCTACAAAAATTCATGGAAACTAAACCACCTACTGCTGAATAATAGTTGAGTCAACAAGAAAACTAAGATGGAAATCAAAGATTCTCTGAACTAAATGATAATGGGGACACAAGTTATCAAAAAAAAATCTGTGGGATACAGCTAAAGCAGTCCTGAGTGGAAAATTCATAGCCATAAATACCTACATCCAAAAGACAGAAAGATCACAAATCAACAATCTAATGAATCATCTCAAAAACCTGGAAAAGGATGAGCAAACCAATCCAAAACCCAGCAGAAGAAAAGAAATAAACAAGATCAGAGCAGAACTAAATGCAATCGATAATAAAGGAACTATATGAAAGATTAATAAAATAAAAAGTTGGTTCTTTGAATAGATAAACAAAATTGACATGCCTCTCATTAGATTAACCAGAAACAGAAAAGAAAGGAGTCTACTTAGCTCAATTAGAAATAAAAAAGGAGAAATTACAACCAATACTACAGAAATACAAAATATCATTTCTGAATACTGTAAAAATCTCTATACACATAACCTTGAAAACCTATGGAAAATGGACAAATTCTTAGAAACACACAGCCTCCCTACACTCAGTCAGGAAAATATAGAGTTCCTAAACACATCAATACCAAGTACTGAAATTGAAGCAGTAATAAAAAAACCTTCCAACAAAAAAAAAGTTCCAGACCAGAAGGCTTCACACCTGAATTCTACCAGACCTACAAAGAACTGGTGCAGGCAGAAATATTCCACAACATTGAGAAGGAAGGAATCCTCCCCAACACATTTATGAAGTCAACATTACCCCGATACCAAAGCCAGGAAAGGACCCAACAAAAAAAGAAAAGCACAGATCAATATCCCTTATGAATATAGATGCAAATAATCTCAATAAAAACCTAGCAAGCTGAATTCAGCTGCTAATCAAAAAAAAAAAAATCCATCAAATCAAGTGGACTTTATTCCAGAAGGTAAGAATGGTTCAACATAAGCAAATCTATAAATCGTAATTCTCCACATAAATAGAAGTGAAAAGACCATATGATCCTTTTAATAGATGCAGAAAAAGCATTCAGCAAAATTCAACACCCTGTCATGATAAGAACACTTAACAAAATAGGCATAGATGGGACTTACCTAAAAATGATACAAGCCATATACAATAAACCCACAGTCAACATCATACTGAATGGGGAAAAATTGAAAGCATTCCCACTTAGAACTGGAACCATGTAGAACTTCCCTCTATCACTGCTTCTAGTCAACATAATTCTGGAAGTCCTAGCCAGAACAATCAAACAAGAGAAGGATATCAAGGGCATCCAAATGGGGGCAGAAGAGGTCAAACCATTACTGTTTGTTGATGATCTTATATCTAGGAAACCCCAAAGATTCTGCATTGAGAATACTGGAATTCATAAACAAATTCAGCAAAGTCTCGGCTTACAAAATCAATTTACAGAAATCAGTAGCATTCTTATATGCCAACAACAGTCAAACTGAGAACCAAATCAAAGATTCAATACCCTTCACAATAGCAACAAAGACAATAAAATACCAAGGAATATATTTAACTAAGGAGGTAAAAGACCTCTATAGGGAAAACTATGAAACACTGAGGAAGGAAATAGCAGAAGACGTAAACAGGTGGAAAACCATACCATGCTCATGGGTTGTCAGAATCAACATTGTTAAAATGTCTATACTACCCGAAGTGATCTACAGATTCAGTGCAATCCCTATTAAAATACCAACATCATTTTTTGCAGATCTAGAAAAAATAAGTCATGTTACATTTTTAAATATTGTGTAACCATTAATATATTTTCATAGTTGCAGTTGTTCTTTATACTTTCATATTTTAACTTCTATACCAGAATTAAGTGATTTATATAATATCATTACAATATTACAGTATTCTGTATTTGTCCATATATTTACTTTTACCAGTGAGCTTTATACTTTTATATACTTTTGTGTTGCTATTAAGCATCTTTTCATTTTAACTTGAAGAGCTCCCTTTAGCATTTTTTGTAAGGTAGGTCTAGTGATGATGATCTCCTTCAGTTCTTGTTTATTTGGGAAAGTCTTTGTCTCTCCATCATTTTTGAATAACATTTTTTCCAGACAGAGTATTCTTGGTCTTGGTAGGCAGGTTTTTCTTTTTCCTTCAGCGCTTTGAATATATTATCCCAGTCCTTTCTTCCCTGCAAGGTTTCTGTTGAGAAATTTATTAATAGTCTTATGGGGAGAGTGGTTGTATGTGATGAGATGTTTTTCTCTTGTTGCTTTCAAAATTCTATTTTTGACTTTTGACAATTTGATTATAATGTGTCTTGGGGTTGATTTCTTTGAGTTCATCTTATTTGGGTCAATTGGCCTTGAATGTCCATTTTCTTCCCCAGATTTGGGAAGTTTTTAATCCATTATTTCTTTAAATAAGCTTTCTGTCCCCTTTTTATTCTTGGACTGCCACAATATGTATATTAGTCTGTTAGATGGTGTTCCATTTGTTCCTTAGGCTTTCTTCACTCATTTTCATTATGTTTTTTTTTCCATTTTGCTCCTCTGACTTGATAATTTCAAACAACCTGTCATCAAGCTGCTAATTATTTCTTCAGCTTGATCAAGTCTGCTGTTGAACCCTTCTAGTGAATTTTTTTAGTTCAGTTATTTCATTATTCAGCTCCCAAACTTCTATTTGGTTCTTTTCAATGTCTTCTATCTTTGTTGAAATTCTCATTTTGTTCACATATCACTTTCCTGAACTAATTGATCATCATTATAATGCATAGTTAGAGTTTTTTGTCAGATAATCCATATACCTCTGTGTTTCTTTAGGGTCTGTTTCGGGAGATTGATTTATTTCTTTGATGAAATCATTTCCTGATTTCTTCATGCTCCTTATAACTTTGTGTTAATGTCTGCACATTTGAAAAAATAGCCACTTCTTCCAGGTTTTACCAACTGACTTTGTACTGGGAAAGACCTTTAGCTATCAGCCTAGCTAAAGATTCTAGGAACCTCTCAAACATTTTCTGTGAATGCGTTTTCTCTGCACTTGTGTATGTAGATTCCTAGACAGAAGGATTTTCTGGTTTCTTTTTTTCAGGAGCTCATAATCTCTTTCCCTCTCTGGCGTCTATCTTCTATACCCTATGTCCACTGAAGTAGCCTCACACCATCCTGCTCTCTTTTGTCCTTGTCAGCCCTAAGTCTCCTAAAGTATGTCAGGTCTTGTCTGTGTCCCAGATTGGGCTACACATAAACCAGTCCCTTGGGCAGGCCTTTGGAAAGCCAGAATGTTGGGCACATGCTCCACTTTTCTCTTATTCACCCTAAAGTAGAGGGCACTGAGCTATGTTGGCCTCTGCAGTATCATGGGTCACATAGACTGGCAGTATGCTCTCCATCTCTTTTAATCTTTTCAGGGGGCCTGAGGCATCTAAAGTATGCCAGTGCTCCAAGACAAGCAAGAAAGGAATCCATCTGTTGGTCATCTCCCCATCTGCCTAAAAAGATGGAATGTTAGATGCATACTCCAATCTTCTCCATCCCCTTGAGGGAGAGGCCACCAAGCTGTGTCAGCCTGTGTCTGCTGTACCAAGGGCCCTCTAGAGCAGCAGCACGTCACTGAGATCCTTTTGTTCTCAGTGTCCCTATAGCATCTAGAGCTAGGTTCCTATCAGCTCTATGAGATGGGCAAGTCAGAAGCCAGTCCCTCAGTCAGCCTCCCCAGAAAGTCAGAACTTTGGATGTATGGTCCAGTCTTTCCTTCCCTTTCTCAGGGAGAAGCCAGGAATTGGGAATTTCCTCCTGATCATGTGGCGCTGTGGCAAGGGGAGGGACTATGGTGAGGGGGTGCCACAAATTTTCCTAATGGCTTTGGTACAGCTGGTTTTATGCTCACCTAGTGTGATGGAGCCTCTTAATTGGCTTCTGGATTTTTCTCAAAGAGAATTCATTTGTGAGTTTTTGTTGAATCAGTATTTCTGTGGGAGGGAAGAGGGCAGTTTCCTATTCTGCCATCCTGCTGACGTTCATTGTGGTTTTGATTTGCATTTCCCTAATGACTAGTGGTTTTGAGTGTCTTTTCATGCTTATTGACATTTGTATATCTCCTTTAATCAAATGTCTATTCAAGTCCTTTGCCCATTTTTTAATTGGTTGTTGTTGAGTTGTAGGAATTCTTTACATATTCTAGATAATATCTAAATATTTGTTGTTTTGAGCAACTAAGTTTTGGTATAATTTGTTATGCAGTAATGGATAAATAATGAATACTAAAAACTTACGTTGCAAATATATTAATTACAAAATGGTAATATAAAAATACCAAAAACTAAATATTATCTGATATTAGGGAGATAATTATAATACAATGTATCTACTTGATGTATTATTAATGTGCTATTTAATGACTACTAAAAAGTTTATAATAACATGAGAAAGTGATTATGCTATCTTAATTAAAAATTAGAGTATATACATTGACACTAAGAAACTGAAAGATGACATTCCATACCTTTAATATTTATAACAAGTGGATTTACATGGATTTATTTTTGATTTTTTATCTCATCTTATTTCTAATGTGTCATTTATTTTAAATACTATTTTATTTGCACTCCTGCTCTGCAATAATTTGGAAGATGAATATTTTTAATTATATTATTGCTATCTCCATTTTTTTAATATGAAGGTCAAGGTTTTATTTATATTCACATTTAATTCGGAAAGAATAAAAAATCAATGCAGACACGAAGCTGACATACATTGTCCACAAGCCTTGGTATTTTTAAATGTCACACAGAAACCACACACAAAAGGAATCTTCCATAGAAGAATTTAGTTCACAGACATTCATATACAACTATACACTTTGCTAGCAGATCTCAAATATAGAATCTGTTCTATTTATACATTGCTACTTTTGATACACCAATTTATTCATTGTTTTCTCTGCCGAATGCATTAAATTAATAACATCACAAATTATAGGATTTTCTAATACTACTGCTTATTTTTTCAGGCATTTCCTTGTTAGAGAGAGTAGAGGGTTTATACTATGTGTATTTAATGAGAATAAGAGTTGCAATGGATCAGGAATGCCTCATGGCTCACAGCACCTGGGGGCTATCTTCATTTTTGTTAAAAATTCTCAAAACCAAATCAAATTATCAAAGTTGACAAAATAATAATTGTGCTGTCTTTTTATTTGAAGAGTAACAATTTGTTGATTTTGCTTCCTTCCTCCAATTAGCAGTGACATCATCTGTTATTTTTATACTTCCTTAAAATAATATATGTAACTTACTTCTAATAATTTTTTAAATTTATATTCAGGTCTAAACTAATTTACAATTATTTAGTCTTATTTCTACATGTTTAACTTGCTTTACAGCTCAGCACTCACCACTGGTGTTTTTTAGCCATGGATTCCCCATTCCACTCCATTCGTAGGCTTTCCAATTTTAATTCACTTCTTATTATCCTTGAACATATCTTTAAGTAATTTATTTAGGAAGGGTATCTTTGTAGTGGCATTTTTGTTGCTATTGTTTTCTTGTCTGCTTGGTGATATATTTCTATTGACGTCACATTTAACTGGCATTCTTCTCTGTGTAGAGAATGCTAACTCAAAACTCTGTAGATACTGTTCTCATGTTTTCTGCCATTTAAGCTTGAGTTACAGGCCAAGCTGGTTTGTGTTTCTCTGCACTCATACTACTTTTTCGTTTGTTTTTAGCTTTCTTTGTCTTTGGAATTTAAAATGTTCACAGTGATTTGTCTGGATGAGCATCCATTTTCACAAATTTTGCTTTGACATGAGTTTCTAAATGGTGCCCTTTTAAATTCACATGAGGAAATTTTTTCTAGTATAGTTTCTGCTTGATGGATCCTATGTTTTTTTCTCAGACACAACTATTAATTTTAAAATGCTGCTTTTTTAAAACACTTTTATTTCAGAATATTCTCTTTTACTGATTTAATCTTTGGCTATAGCAGAAATGAATCATAAAAGCAGTAGTTTGTATTTGCCATCTTAAGTTGTGCAGTCCTCACAAGAGAACATGTCTCCCACCCCCAAACTCAGTGAAATTCTCTGTCATCTTGGTGGTAGAAATGGCAAAGGGAGGCTAATCACTCCCAATCCACATCCATAATAAATCATTTTTTATTGTCTTACCAAAATCTGTAAAATGTCTTTTGATTCTGTTTTGTAGATGCAGAGATTTTTTTTTTCTCCTTTTAATTATTTTATTTTCTAGGTTTTTTGAGGGAATTTCAAAAACCCTAGAGAGGAGATTTTTAGTTAGCCTCATCTTAGCATCATGTCTGGAACTCAAACCACTGAATTATTTTATTTATTTATTTATTTATTTTGAGACAGAGTATCGCTCTGTTTCTCGGGCTAGAGTGCCATGGCATCAGCCTAGCTCACAGCAACCTCAGACTCCTGGGCTCAAGCGATCCTCCTGCCTCAGCCTCCCGAGTAGCTGGGACTACAGACATGTGCCACCATGCCCAGCTAATTTTTTCTATATATTTTTAGCTGTCCAATTAATTTCTTTGTATTTTTGGTAGAGACAGGGTCTTGCTCTTGCTCAGGCTGATCTCGAACTCCTGACCTTGAACGATCCACCCGCCTCGGCCTCCCAGAGTGCTAGGATTACAGGCGTGAGCCACCGCCCCTGGCCCACTGAATTATTTTTTAAAAATATATTTAGACCTAGGTCAGTAAATTCAAAATGCAAAGAAAGGGTTAAATTTCTTCCTCAAGTGTGGGCAAAAATCTGTAGAGAAAAGAGGAACCACTCCTACTGAAGAAAGTTAACAGAGTAAGTACACGGTCATTGCGGAGAAAGGCTTGCACGGGCGTGGAAGGGTTGCTCTTCTGCTGCCCTAACGCAGACTAGCGCAGGCAGACAGACCAGTGGGGTCATTTCCAGACATTAGGCCACAGCAGAAGCAGCCAAGATGGATCCTAGATGGTGAGTAATAATTCTTACTTTTTCAAGGTAGTTACGAGTTGTGACCTCAGTGGGAGGCTGACATCTAGGATGGTGCTCTGATGTGTGTCTTTCCTGTGTGAGAACGCTGCTGTGTGCCAGGGGCATGTCTATTCAGAGGCCAAAAGTGGAAACCTGTGGGAGAGAGAGAAGTCTACAGCCTTGGGAGGGAGAGGTTAGCTAAAGCCTGGAAGCCATTCTCCCTTCTTAGAGAATCCACTCTAGGTTGCTTCTATAGCTGCAAGTGGGGAGACTTTTTTTTTTTGTATAGAACGTCTTTGCCAATGGAAGGTGAGAATCATTTGAGGTGCCAAAAAGCAGTTTATTGGTGATGGTCGTATTTTCTTTAAGCGACTAATTTTGGTTTATAAATTTGTTTTTCAAATATCAAACATTATAGACCTTGATTTTCAGTTAAGAATCAGGAAATGCTTAAGTGTCCGTATGACAAATGACAGAGAGTAAATGTTTTGTATATTAGGGTTAGTTCGGTCTAAAAGTGGGGGAATGAGATAGAGAAAGTAAATGGAGTGAGGCCGAGGAAAAAAAAGGGGGAAAAGAGGTGTAAAGAGAAAATGCACAACTCAGATAATGAATCAGAAACAGGCCCTGGGAGATTCTGGGCAGGGTGGAGCAGTAGAAAGCAGGAGAGCAAATCAGTTAGCTATCATGTACTGAACATGCGTCGTATGCTGTGTACTTTACTGGTGTTATTTCACTGAATTTTATTTTTTTACCATGACTTTCAGCAGATATCATCATTCTCTTTTACGGAAGAGGTAACTGTGGCTTACACAGGCTAAGTAACTTGCCCAAGGTCATGCTGCTCATAAAGGGTAGAGCTAAAATCTGTCTTGCCCACTTTGCTGTGCACCACAAATTTCTCCACGCTGTGGGTGGTCCCCATGACAGGGACACACTCCTTCCTAGAAGGAGTCACACTCTTGGATGGTGGTGGCTTAGGGCCAGTCACTATGTATTTGTTATTACTGTTCTTTAAAAATCTAAGTTACTTTCATGTACTCAGTGTTTGCTGGTTTGAGAAACAGCTTTTATGCTTTTATTTCAGAAGATCATAATTTAATTTCCAAGTAAAGATTCCTTTTCTCTCCAATGGAATTTTGAAATATTATACATGTACGGGACAAAAGGATTTCAGAGTTTGCAATTTTTGTGGAATCATGGAGTTGAGGCTACTTAATTATGCTAGCACTGCCTGCAGAGGTCTATAGAACCACAGACTGTTGTCTGTCTATGTTGTCTGTCTATGTTGTTCATGTTAAGATTCTCTCTTCGTTTCACAGTGCCTGAAAATTGATCATGAACCAATAAATAGCCAATAAGCAGTAAGAAATAAAATCAATGCAAATTAAAACAGTGAAGTATTAATTTTTCTCTATCAAAGTGACAAATATTAAATTTTTTAAAAAACAAGCAAGCGAGAATCCCCCATATTGTCAAGGAGGGAGGAATATTAATACCCTTGTTACCCACTGATGATGATAAAATCTTTCTGGACAATAATCTGGTGATACATATCAAAAGCTTAAAATATATATGCCCTTTAACCAAGCAGTTTACTATTTAGGAATTTATTCGAAGTATATAATCATATACATTCGTAAAGTTTTAGTGACATGGATATTTTCTTGCCATTGTTTCTAATGGGGAACATCTTAGAAACAAATGTCTAAAAAATAGGCAATTGGTTAATTATGGAATATCCCTAATGAAATACCATGCAATCGTTAATAATTCTATCTTAGAATAACCTGTAATGTATTTAGCTTAAGGGGGGAAAAAGCATAATGAACAATACTACCACTTTTATATATAATATACAATGTTAATCAGAAATATAGGTGGTTTTTCTTTCTACTGTGTGTTTTTGAACTTGAAATAAAACTACATATTTAAGTTAAAAAAGAAAACAATAGCTAGTTTTTCTCAGAAAAAGCAAACAACATCTAGTGGTGTGTGGTTATACAATTCGTGGGATTCTGTGTTAGAGCTTTAGCCCTTTTTGTGTTTAACTTTTTTCATCTCTTGACTCCTCTTCAAAATACTCTCACTCCGCCTATAACTCATTAGATCCTAAAAGGCTGGTTTGGCAGAATGTTACATTTGGAAGAAATTGGATCTCTCTTCTCCTTTTACAGATGTGATTGCATGGCTCTAGAGTGAGCTGCATATTGAGAGGGAGGGCAGTGCAGTGGTTAACCAGATTGCTGGGGTTTGAATACCTCTCCCCCACTTTATAGCTGTGTGACCTTGGACAAGGTGTTTAGCCACTGTAATCCTCAGTTTGTTGTCTGTAAAATGGGAATATAGTGATATGTCATAAGGTGGTTGTGAAATTCTAATGAGATAATCCATATAGAACTTCGTCCTGGTAAATATTTGGGAATTATTAGTTGTTTTTATTACTGTTATTGTTAGGATTAAGAAATAGAGGGGAGGTGATTTGCCCAAGATTGTGCAACCACTTAATGGCATTGCTAGGTCTGGAATGCAAGAAGGTTATTTCCAGCAGAAATGTTCAGTACCTTCCGAGTCTGGTAGGACAACTCCAGGCTGTGCTCTTAGAGGGGCTGACCTGCAACAGGCAGTATCCAAGGACAAGGTCAGCCTCCAGGGAGTGACTCTAATCACAATGGAAAGCCAAATGCTAGAAAGAAGGGTGAACCTAAGGGAGCTGAGAGCCAAGTTAGGTGCAGGGATGAAGCCTGCAAAGAGCTAGTGCAAGAGAGAAGAGATAACTCAGATCCTGCTGGGGCTTTTAGGCAACCAGCTGTGAACTTTATGGCAAGTTAATGTGGTTTAAAGATACAAGACCTGGGTGATTAAATACACAAATGGGTCTACATGCATGGGGGAATTGTAAGTAAAGCGAAGCTGAGCTAGTATAAGCAGCCCAGAGCCCAGACATCCATGTTGATTATCCTGAAGGCACAGCCTAAGTTTGAAGAATTGCAAATAGGAAGAGACATGATAAAATTTGCTTTAAAAAAAATTCTCCTGGCAGCAGAATGAAAACTAATTTATAGCGATAAGGAGATCATTTAGGAAACTATTGGAATAATCAAAGGAGAAGTGATGAGGCCGTGAAACCAGGACAGTTATGGTAGGATTAGATAGGAGAGGATGCACTTCAGAGATGTTTAAGCACTAGAATTGACAGGATTTAGTTTTTGACAGATGTAGAGACACGGGGAGAAAGAGAGATATAAGTCCACAGTGGCATCGTTTACAAAATGGGAGGTATGGGGTGTGGACTGGGTTGGGGCCAAAGAAAGAGAGAGGACAAATGGTGAGTTTCTTTTCTAATATACTGAATTTGAGCGCCTGTGGAGCGGCGGGATGGAGATGTCCAAGTGGGCAAGTAGATATTGAAGCTCAAGCAGGAGGGATGGCCTGGAGTGGACATTAGGAGTCTCCAGCATAAATGCAGTTGACAGTTGAAATTCTCCTTGTGGGTGAGTTTCCTAGGGAGAGGGGATTATGGATTGAGAAGAAGCTAAGGACAGAATCCAGAAAACCTTGGCATTTAAGGAGGGAGATGAGGAAGAAGAGTGTACAACAGTTACCAAGGAGGGGCTAGTGAGATTGGAACAATCCAAGAGAAAACTGGTTTCATAGAAACCAAGGGAGGAGAGAGATGCAAGAAAGAGGAGGCCGTGTACGCAGAAAAACAAAGCATATTCACCAAACTTCTACGTTGAGCACATGAAATATGACATAAAACGCAACTCTAGTGACTAGGTATTAAGGGTTGAGTCGTGGCTGCCCCCCATATTCACATGTTGAAGTCCTGACCCCCAGTTCCCCAAGATTTGACTGCATTTGGAGATAGGGTCGTTACACAGATAACAAAATTAAAATGAGGTCGTTAGGGCGGGTCCTAATCCAAGACGACTGGTGTGCTTATGAGAAGAATAGTGGACCAAGAAACACACATAGAGAGCGGACACTGTGAACACACAGGGAGAAGATGGCCAAGTATAAGCCAAAGAGGAAGTCCTGGAACAGATTCTTTCCTCACAGCCCTCAGAAAGAACCAGCCCTGCCAAAACCTTCGTTTGCATTCTGGCCTCCAGAAACAAGTAAATGTCTCTTGCGTAAGCCCCCAGTTTGTGGTCTTTGTTACTACAACCCTGGAAAAGCAATATACTTGGTGAGAGTGCACATAGCCAGAGAAAGCAATGGTGAGTAAGTTAATCGGAGAGGAGGGAAAGAAACCAAAGAGGATTAGGTCACTTAAGATTAGAAAAATATTTCACGAAGCAGAGGGTAGTCATAGACTCAAATTCTGCAGAAAGGTGAAGTAGGAGAATGACTGAAAATGCCAGTCCGGAGGCTCTCGGTGACCTTTGCAGAACACTTCCAGTTGCATGCTATTCAGAGAGCCGAGAGCATGGAGACAGCACCGTGCACAACTCCAGTAAAAAGTTTGGTGATAATATATGTAACCTTAAGCATTTGTACCCCCATAATATGCTGAAATAAAAAAAATTTTTTTTGAAAAGTTTGGTGATAAATCGAGACCTCTTCACTGGAGCAAACTCCCCGCTTGCTGTCCAGAGAGAGCTGCGTGGAAACAGCCTAGAGTCCAGTCAGCCAGACGTGGCATCTTTCTTCTTCAACTTTAAAAGCTAAACAAAGGAGAGAAGAGTCAAAACTCCTTTTTCCACCCAAAACTGGTTTGGGAAGGAGTTCAGAAAGAAAAGAATTTTTTGCAGCTATCATTTTACATGTTGGAGTTTCAGTACTGACATAGCTTACATTCTGTATTGCTAAGTCATGAGAAAGTTGATAGTTAAAGCTTCTCAGAGATAAAGCCTCTGGTGAATTTGGTGGTGTGAAGAAGAAGACAAGCCCAAGTGGAATTTCGGGGATCATTTATAATTTACATAATAGAAGGAGGGGAAAAAACACAGTATAATTGGAATAGAGAAGTATTAAAACATTTTCTTAGAAATCCTTTGAGTCACAATGAGTCTATCATATTTCTGTAGTGTCAGGAATATGATAGGCCAAACAACTTAAATGTCACAGCTCTGTATTACTGCGATCAAATTAATCAGATATTACTGTACTAAAAGATCAAATAAAAATACAAGGAATGAACATTTAGGTAAGTAAACCAATTAGTGAATACCACCCAGAAACTAGTAAAACTGGGTAAACCTGAAATACACAACTAACTGAAGTGTCAACCTGGATCATCACCACCATCTTACAACTATTTTCAGCCAACAATAAATCTTTATCAAGAACCTGATAGTTTTAAGGCACAGTGGAGAATACAGATGAAATAGCTGATATGTTATTCTTTAAGTTTAATTGGAAATAAAAACCAACAAAAGCAATTCATAAAATGACAAAAGCAATTTAATACAGTTAATAATTCAGTGATTTTTTAAACTATAAATGTATTTTAATATATTATATATAATATATAATATATATTATATAAATATAAATATATAAATGTATAATATATAATTATA
>CAUYSK010085951.1:0-22444 GCA_963575035.1 Avahi laniger | reverse complement strand
TTGTGCTGCCAAGAACATTCGAGTGCAGATGTCTTTATAGTAGAATGTTTTGTGCTCTTTTGGGTAGATGCCTAATAGCGCTATTGCTGGATCGAATGGGATTTCTATTTTTAGCTCTCTGAGGTATCTCCAAATTCTTATCTACAGAGGTTGCACTAATTTGCAGTCCCACCAGCAGTGTAAGAGTGTTCTGTTTGCAGGGTGAGGGCGCCCTGAACTTGCGTGCAAGGCCACAGACATGTTCTTGAGAAGAACAACAAGGAAACATTCCCTGACAAAGTGTCCTCTACAACTATGATTCTTATATTTGGCCATTTTACATAATCTCATATTTCTCATAGGCTTTGTTCATTCTTCTTAATTTTCTGTTCTTTATTTTTGACTGACTAAATTAATTCAATATAGTTTTCTTAAGACATTGAGATTATTTATTCTATGTGGTCTAGTCTGTTCTTAAAACTTTCCACTGTGTTTTGTATTTTCATAAATGAGTTTTCCATTTCCAGAATTTCTATTTGGTTTCTCTTTACTATGTTGATCTCTTTAGAGAATTTTTCATTCATTTCCTGAATTTTTGTTGTCATTGCTTCTTTGAGATGATTTTCTATTTTCTCTTGGATTTTGTTGAGCTTCTTTACAATCCACATTTGGAATTCTTTATCATTTAAATATTTTTACTCTGGTTAGAATCTATTGCTAGAGAGCTAGTGTTCCCTTTTGGAGGTGTTGTTTTTCTCTTATTTTTAAACTTCTGGAATTTTTCTATTGATTCCTTCTCATCTGGAGCAGCTGTTGCTTCTTAATTTTGAACTTTCTTTTGTTTAGATGTCTTTCCCCTTCGCCACCTTCACTTGAACAGGTGTGTTTGTATCATATGTTGGGTAAGAACTTTTCACTTGTTTGTGGGTACTTTGGTGGTGATCTAGGTCCTGGGTAGATGCCTTGGTTATGGATGCCCTTAGTGTGATGGATTTCTCAGTTGCTAGCTATTTGTAGGCTATAGCAGTGGTGAGCAGATTCCCTGTCTCTCTTTGGTGAGAAAGGATGGAAGCCTTTGAAATCCTTTCTCTTTCCCCAACCCTGTGTTCTTCTTAGCAGTGTGAATTGTACTGTCATGCCCAGTTTAATCTCTGAGACAGTAAGTGGCCCTTGTGGGTGAGAATTAATGTCAGCCAGTATGATGGAGACAGTAAATGCTGTAAAATGGCTGTGCAAATTGACCTCCCCATCAGCAGATGGTGTTTGCCAGAAGGAACAAGCTGCAGGGCTGTTTTTGTTACTGACTCTAGTCCCTCAGGAGGAGCACTCAATTTCACCAGGTGGTGGGATGGGCCATAGAACTTCCAGGTGTGCCCTTATTCTCTCTCACAGAGGAGGCAGGTGAGGGAATGATGCTGGGCAGGGCTGGGTAGGGTGAGCTCAACCTCAGGCTCCACAAAAGCTGGTAAGGTAGCTTTTTCAGCAGGATTCAAAGGTCTGCTCCCAGCTTCTGGGTAAACCCACCAGAGAGGGACTAAGGGGCCGCACCCAGCCAGAAAGTCTGCCTGTGGAGACAGGGCCATCTGAGAGTCACAGCCTGTCTGGCTCTCACACCTCTCCCAGGCTTGCAAGTCTGACCCACTAGTATGTGCCTCCATGAAACACCAGTGGGCAGGGGGCTCCCAAATTGGGCACCCCGGGTCCACTACAAGTACACAGGGTAAGAGACTTGGGCTCCACTCTCTGTAGATGCCTCAGCCTAGAGAACATGCCTGCTGTAGAGAGACAGTCCCTTGTCAATTCTTGGCACAAACTGCTCTCCTTATTCGAATGGGTGGGGGATGGGCTGCAGCTCTCAGTCAGCCTGAGTGCCTGAGTGCACAGCACCTCGCTGGTATGGCTGCTATGGCTGTACTCTTCCCTGCCAGAGCCCCACGTTAATGTAATAGGATGGCTTTCCCATGGGGGGATGGGTGCTCTCCCAGATCACTGCGTTTTGGAACCCTACAAAATTCTCCCTTCAGTTCTGACCATATGGATTCCCATGCCAGCAGAGTCCAGTCATTTTGCTATGTTTTGTTCTAATTGACATAAACCAATCCGAAAGATTAATCCCATTGATTTCTTGGGCCAAATTTTGTATTCAACATACATTTTTTCCTAATTGAATATTTGATTTTTCCACTTTTCCAGAAATGTTTGCCTAGATATTTATTATTCAGACTCATTTATTGGACATGGAAATTTTGGGCTCTTTTGTTTAAAAATTGAACAATAGTCAGAAAAGAATGATACATCACATATTTTAGTCTAGACTAGGAAAGTCTTATATAAATTAGTGAATCTCATTACTTAGTTATTACATTAGGTTGTTAATAACATATAAACCCAGGGATTTGTGTGAGTTTTTGATAAGGAAAACATACACCATGATTTGATTTGATGAAGACGATATTAGGCCCTCTGAGCACACAAAAAGGTAGAGTCCTTGAGTAAGACAGAAGAGACCAAAAGTGAAGATTGGTTCATATTACTATCCAGATTTGTTAGTTTTATTGTGGAAGACAAATTAATGTCCTGGGTGGAGCTGAACTAATGTGGTTTTCTGGCTTTGTAAGAAAATCCAAGTCCATATTAGTTTTAAAATCCAACTTTAAATTAGCTCAGGTTCTCATTTGATTAAGGTTATCTCGCCTAACCATAACTTCTTTTAATAAATAATCTGTTTAGAAAGAAAATGTAATATATTATTTCATTCGTCTCTAGACTTTCTGATACAAAATATCCCACACTAAGTTAAATTACATATACTGAAATAAAATGGGACAAACATATCAGTTTCATAAAAGTCAAGATATTGAATAAATTAGACAAATGTATTAAAATAACTGTTGCTAATATAGTAAAGAAATTAAAAGGCAAGGTGAAGAATTTCAACACAGAAACAAAAACTATAAAATAACCAAATTATATTATAGAAGTATTAATAAAAAATAAAATAACTGAAATTATGTATTTGATAAATAGGTATAATAACTAGTTATAATTGATGAGGAAATTAATGAACTAAAAAAAGGTCAAAAACACTATGCACATTTAAATTTACCCTAAAACTAAATCACAAAATACATTAAAAATTATGAAAATTCATATTTATCATATTTTAACACATCTGCCTAGCAGATAGAATTATATAAAAATAATGTAGAGATGAAGAAAACATGATAAATATAATTGAGCTAAGTGCTAAGTGACTATACACACATGAATTTTGTATCCCAAAATGTTAAAATCACTTTTTTTTTTATTATTCTGGTCACATAGCATGTTTCAATAAATTTCAAAAGATTACAGTCATAGAAAGTATATATTCTGATCACAGTAAAATGAATCTGAATATCAAATATTTAAATAGCAAAAGAAATCTATATATGTTTGGAAATTAAGATATATGTATCTAAAATCTCATTGGTAAAAGAAGAAATTATAATTAGTACAATAGTTTGAAAGTATAGAAGGCTGCCTGGAAATTATCCAGCCATTGTTAATATAACGGAACATATTACCTGGCTGGATACTTGTCAGACAGCCCTTGTATATGTAAAAATGTAACTTAGAACATGATTTGCAGCTACAGTTGCACTTAAAAAGTGTGTATTATATATTTAGCAATATATGTATGCATATATAGCGATATATGTATACACACATGTGTATCACTAAATGCTTATAATAGAAAATAAAGTATAGAAATTATTGATGGAAGCATCTATCTCGAAAAATTAGAAAAATAACAGCAAATTAAATTCAATGAAAGTAAAAATAAAGATATACATAAGAGAATAAATTAATATTGAAAATAAATATGTAGTAGAAAATATGAACTCAAAATTGTTCTCAATGCAGAAGTAAAATTGATGTAGCTTTACTATAACTAATAAAAAATTACAGAAGACATAGTTTGCCAAATTCAGAAATTATAATAAAAGCAAGATATCACTATAGACTTAACAGACATTAAAGAGATGATATAAGAATATTACAAAAACATTTAATCTCAATTTTTAAAATTTAGATAAAATGGAACAATTTGTGGAAAAATACTATGAAACATAATTGCAGAAATTCTAAAGAAAATATTTGTAAGTCCAATCTGCACTATACATTACATCAACCAAGTCAGTAAGGTTGGTTTAAAATTTGAAAATATTTGAGATTTCTAAAAAATATTATGATTAGCGTATTCTAAAACAAATCAGGAAATTCAACACATAGTGAATAACTTAGCAAATTATGAGTAGTGTAGAACTTTATTAATCTCATAGAATATCTAGAAAAATTCCTATGGCAAATATCATATTTATAATAAAATAACAGAATGTTTCCACTGAGATTGGAAATGAGACAAATATTACCAACATCCACTCTTCTTTAGGATGTCCTTACCACTGCAAAAAAACAAACAGAAAAAGAATAACAATAAGTAAAATATATAATGATTGAAGAGAAAAAAACAACCTCATTAATGATAGATGATATGATTTTATTGTGCGTGTTGAATATCAAAACTAAATTACAGGTGAACTTTAGACTTAATAAATAAGTTTAGCAAGGCTGTTTTATTCAATAAGGATATTTGTATTGCCATCCATATACTAGCAACAAACAAATAAGAAACACAATGTAAGAAAACAATATAATGTACTGTATCTATAAAATATCAAATATGTAGGTATTCATTTGCTTAACAAAATATTTGGATACCTTAAAATATTTGATATTTAAAAAAATCACATAATTGGTATATTCCAAAACAAGTCATAAATAATGCTATGAAGCATTATTGATACCTATTTAAAAATTTACATAAGCAGAAAAATATACTGTGTTCCTGGAATAAAGGCTTTATATTGAAAGGATGTCAGTTTTTCCAAATGATGTGCAGATACGATGAAATTTCAATCAAATTCATATTTGGTTTTGAGAATTGGTGCAGTTGTTGATGTGGAAGGCTTATTCCAAAATTTACATAAAAATTCAAAAGATCAAAAATGTACAAGATAATCTTGAAGAAAAAGAGAAACTGGGTGGAGGAGGAAGAAGAAGAGGAGGAGAAATAGAAGAAAACATATTTAGGAGGACTTACACTATCAACTTGCTTTGTAAAGCAATAGTAATGAAAACTCCATGCTATTAACACAAGCATATAGCAAAAGTAATGAAACAGAATAAAAAGTTCAGAAATAGACTCACATGTATAGGGACATTGTAATTATAATGAAAATGGCAAACGGAAGATAGAAATATGATGGTCTTTTCAATAACTGGTTTTATTTTAGTTGTCTACATGAAACCAAATAAATCTCATCCCTACTCTACACCATATACACATATCAATTCCAGTTGGATTGAGGATCTCTGTTTGAAAGTAAAATGATAAAGCTTCTAGAAGATGTAACAGAAGAGTGCCGTTGAAGTAGGAAACTATTTCTTACCGAGGACATATGAAGCACTAACAATGAAGGGAAACTTTGGTAAATTCAATTATATGAAATATATAAATACATCTGTTTATCAGACTTAACATAATCTACAGATTGTTATAAGTATTTGCAAACAATTTCCATAATTAATTGAAGGACTTCATTTAAAATATACAAATATAACCTATTCATAATTTTCAAAAAATGGGCAAAAAATGGAAAGTGCTTTTTATAAGTGATAGCCGAATTGCCAACATAAGAAACTGTATATCAATTCGTTAGCTGTAAGATAAATGCAAATTGAAACCACAATTACCGCACACCTAATACGATGACTTCTACTGGTAGCTACGCAGAAAGGGAGCTCCCAAGTTGGCGCATTTCCAACAAGCCTCATGAATTCTTCCAAGCCCTCTTTGACACCAGTGTATCCCACCCACCCACCGAACCAGACAGATGAACTCTAAATCTTCACCAGTGATCAGGACCTCCTCTTATTCCTCCTGGTATTCTTTTTTTTTTTTTTTAACGTTTTGGATTTTTGTGGGATTTTTTTGTTTGTTTTTTCATGTTCTGACTTCTCCTCACCATTCTACAGAAGATTTATTTCTCCAGATTTGAATGAGCATGGGGGATGCTTTCAAGGGACCATCTCTCAATGATTGACTACTTTAGAGTTAGGAGGTAGAACAGAGTATACCATTCAAGACATAAGATTAACGATAGCTGTAAGTCCCACTCAAAACTCACCCAAGACCAACGCTATGTGTCGCTTACCAATATAATGCAACCTGGCCTGAGGATGTCCAGGATACAAGGCCACATCAGCACAGATGCAACTTTCATAAACCTTAAAACAAAGTTTATCCTTGTAAGAATAGCTTAAACTTCCTTTATGAAAGAAACACCTAGCAACTCACCCAGACTAAATACAGGTATAAAAAAGAGGCAAGAATCCCCTACATTCTGAGAATGATGTCCAGACCTTTCCTGTCAGTTGGCCATATGACTCCCAGACTGTATCTGACGAATGCAACTGTCCAGTTTCCACTATCTGTCTTGTAAGAACATTGCCAGAATAAACTGCTTGAGCACCAGATGATGTCTAAGATTCATCATTGACTCTGAAAGTTTGAGGGGTGGGGAGCCTGCAGACTTGGGGCCTCATACAGCCTTCTGGATCCTTGAATGTGACCTTTTGACAGAATCCAATTTTTACAGAACAAATACTTTTAATAAAGGGATTTGTTCTGTGAAGTGTGGATTCAGTCAAGGGACTGCACATGGGGTTCTTGAGACCCACATGTGGCCCCGAGGCCTCAGATTCCCAACCCAAAGATTGGAGAAATAAAGATATAGAAATTAGAACTCATCCTAGAAAGAACATTTTACCTAGAATAACCTAATCACTGGGAAGACTCATAGCCATATGTTAAAATATTTTTAAAGTCTTGTTCATACAAATTTTATAATATGTGGGAAAATACTATCTAATATTAGACAAATCATTGCAACCAGCATTATCTCTTAGCCACCTAAAATATAGAATCCCTTATAATAGGAGTGGGGAGAGATTCGTTAAGTTTCTATCTAATAATGTCCTGAGAGTTTATTAATTAGTTATAAAATTATAATTTACAAATATAATAGAAATTTAATCAATAATTATATTTCTAATACATTTGTCTGCATTTAGAAATATGTGTCTATTGAATATTATAACAGAAGTTATTCATAATTTTATTAAATATTAAAAATAATTTAAAAACATTTATATATAATAATTCCTCTTACCCTGCCCTTTTCTCATTGTTATTATATTTTCCCACCATCCGGGAATATTGTAACAGTATCCACTCATACAGCCAGCTGCTCTGTTGTACAGTGGAATATTTGAGGGATATCTGCATGTCAGATGGAAATCACAGGTAACAGTGCCAAGCAATGTATTAAAAAAGCATAATTTTGCTTTCATATTCCCATGGAGTCTATTAATATTTTTATGAACTCAGAGTTAAAAAAAAAACATATCAGTGTATGGTTTTGGGCACTGTGTTGCTCAGAAAAAAAAGTAAAAATGCCAAGAAAGGGAATGTTATGTAGCAGAGCAGAAATGGGAGGAGCAGAGGCTGGAACAAAATTTTAATAGAGATGGAAAATATGGACTGTTGTATTCTAATGCAGATTACTAAAATGTCAAAGAGTACTTGTGTAATAATGAAAATTCATTGTTTACGAAACTAAATGCTATGAAGAATTTAGTACATGACTTTGGCTTGACTTCTTATTTTTTTGAATCACAAAATCTTGTAAATGTTTGGCTTTTACTTTTGACGTTTCTCAGGAGCTAATAGAAGCAGCAGGATATAGGGACCCAGATTCTGGAGATAATTCCAACAGATGATCATTTGAAAGTGATAAAACCATTGAAGATAATAGCCGTACTGAAAATTGAGCACATTTTGTGATGTTGGCAAAATGTAAATGATCTGGTTTGGGAGTGTAAGCTGACTCAGCAGCATAAAAGAATTGTAAGTGAAAATCCAAGAAATACACAAGGAAATGACAGACTAGGAGACAAGTAATTTGTAGAGAGAAACACAGTAAACAGTGAGTAGACTTTCTGAAGAGTAGCAGGTAGTGACTTCCAAAATGTGTGTACTCAATAGTGAATGATCTTCTGTTACCCAGAATCCAGCTTCTATTTTTTGAAGATCTTAATGGGGATTGTTTCAGGTACCTGAATTTATGTTGGGAGAGGCTTGTGTCTGGTTTGGCTTTAAATGTTCACATTCTTTATTGTTTTGAAAGGATTTGTCCTATTTGGGCAAAAACTGTAAAAAAAAATCCAGTTGCCTATTAATTTAATGGGAATGATATGGTGTTTTGATAATATTATTAGAGTAAGAGATTAGTAAGCAGGACTGAGACTGGATGCAGGTGGTTGAAGGTCGGGGGAAGGTGTTAAAATAACAACTCTCATGCAGAAGTTAACTAGAGGGACTGACAACCACAGGCAAGAACAGGCCTTGACCCACTTGTTAGCTGTCTCTGCTGCCTTTCATAAATTTTGGCTAATTACAATATCATTTACATTGTGGTTTTTAAATTTCTCCACTCTTGAAATAGCCATGACATTTCTGAGACAACCATGTGAAGTAGGAAAATGACAGGGAACCCAATTCTAGGAATTACTAACCAAATTTTTAGTAAAAGCCCACTTCTTGGCATTGAATATTCCTCCCCTGAATTATTAAGGCTACAAAAAATCTGAGACTATCTCCTTTCAGTTCAGCTGCTCTTTCTGAGCCTACTCACTCCTTTTCCTAAGAATTTATTTTAGCTCGTAATGAAGCTTTTCCTTGCTTGTCTTAGGTGGTGCATTCTTACATTCTTTTCAGTGACAAACACCAAGAACTTTGGAAAAAACCTCCATTCAGAGACCGGTGACAATATCAGTAAGTAATACTAGTCTCCAACATTATATGATGAATAGCTATATTTTCACAAGTAAATCAAAACATATATGCCTTTGGGGACTCCTCTAAATCTTCTTAATTAGCTGGTAGAAGAGGAATCTAAAATTTATAATCATTCTCACAGGTTTTAGATATAATATTTGTGATAGAATTATAAAACTGTTCACTAAATCCTTATGGATTTCATTGTGTTAAGTTTTGGGTACCACTACATACAGTAGAATGTATAAGATGAGGCAACAGGAAAAGTAGGGAGTCTGGCACCTTGATACTCAAAGTGTTATCTGTTTAGCCAGCAGCAGCATCTGGTCTATATTCTGGTATGGTGCTAACTTGCCCCATTCATTGTCCAAAATAGGTAGAAATTAATTCAGTTGTATATTTTCAAAATTCTAAAGTACATACAATCTTGCTCTTGACTGATTAATATCTCGTTTTAGAATTGCAGTAGTTCAATAATCTATATTATAAATGTGTACATGAAGCTAATTAAAATGTTGATGACTGTAACCTAATTTCTGATATATGAGAATTTCCTGGGAGTTTTGAAGTTACCAAAATAAATATACCAATAAACAAATAGCAAAGGCTAAGGGCCTTGATGTCTTCTACAAGATTCAATAAGTCAGTTCCTCCAAAATTATAATTGTATAATACCGGCAGTAATTAGCTTTCTTTGTTAGAGCAATGATAAAGACAAACTTCTGGGTTCAGTCCATTTTATAGTCTTAGAATCAACAGCTTTTTCAAGGCATTTCTTTAGCCTATAATGTTATTATCATAAATTATTAATATATATTTTCAAACAGCTCAATTTATGTAAATGAATAACTGAAATTTAGAAAAATATATAGAACGGGTTTTTGTAGTTTTCACGTTTGATTTTCAAAATTTAGTTACCACACATACACACAAAAGTAATGATGAAAGGTGAAGCATATGTTAATTGGTTTACCATAGTAATCATTTTACTGTGTATATCAAAGCATCATGTTATATGCCTTAAATATATAATAATAAAAATGTGAATAAATTTCCATATATTTCTGTATTTACTTTATATGAGTCCAGTATGAGTACACTGAGGATTTGTTGTTTGTTATTGTTAGTTATGATTTGACTATAGTGTTTTTCTGATATTCATAAGCTAATGTCTTGTGTACATTTGCTAAATTATTAAATAAACTTAGGCCTTGATGTAATTTTGCCATTTCAAAACAAAGATAAATATTTAACATAATATACCATGTGTGCAGGGGAAAACAAAAGTATGCATTCAAAAGTCCAATAGATACTTCTCTGTTGATAATATAAAATTATAAAGGAATAGTTCCCTACAAAAATAGCTCTGTCCTGGCAAATCTCACAAGTACCAGCTTGTGTATGAGCCTCCTATGACCTGAACAGATTGACAGGTTTTTGTACTCAGCCAGTCGAAAGCAGCTCTGTGTGTATAAAGAACAAAATTTTGTAATTTATAATTTATAATCATCATATTATAATGATTGAACAATGCTCTGAAAAAATGTATTATTGAAAAACAACTGAATGCAAAATATTGGTTAGAAAACTGCAAAGAAAACCAATATTTAAAAATATAAATTATTTGAAAAATTAGTTCAAATGATTAAATGTCGTAATGAATATAATTAATAGCAATGTAAATTTTAAGTGTGAATCTTCAAACATTCACCATCTTATTAAGAATTAAGGAGATATATCATTGTATTTTTTCAAATTGTATAAGTAGACGCAAAATTCATTTATCCAAAATAGAAATGAAAACAACATTCAATGAAGTAGGTATATGTACACTTAAGATATATTTATGAATGCATTAGCTCAATTATTTGTTATAATTGAAATTGACAACTCAAATTAACAGTTTTTAAAGTACTCTTAAATTGTGTTGCTTCTGTGTGTATTAAAAATTACTTTATTAGTCACAAGCTAACTATAAAATTATTTCTTCTTCACCTTTTAAAAAAACAAAAAAGAAAATCTATTTCTACAAAATCATAAAATTATAAGTAAATTGTATTTTAATATTATTCCAATCTACCTGAGAAATTTCCATATGTATCCTATGATAAAGCTTAGATTTATTTAAACATTTGTACATTAGAACCAAAAATATTATAAGGAAATTTAAAAACTTGTTTTACAATTACTCCAAAGAAAATATTAAAAATAAGATTAGTTAAGTCATATGTAATATAGATTAGGAAATTTCTTATGTCCCATGTATAAATATGTAAAGGTTTTAGTGGCTTCACTCTCCTTTGTGATCTGTGGACTCTGACATTGGCTTAATCTAGTTTCCTTTAACCATCACCTCTATGATTAAATCCAGATTCTTTATTTTCAAGAAGTTCAATATTCCCTTCCTCCTCTTTCTTAGATAGGCAGCATGTCATAATTGAAGCAAACTTTTCTGGAAGAGATTGTCTTATTCTAAATTTAATATTTTGATACAAATTGTTTTTTGAGAAAAAAATTCACGTGAAAAAATTCAGCTCCCAATGTTTTAACTTAACCAAGTTTATTAATAGACAACTCCCCACAGATGTAAATAGGCCATTTGACAGACGTTAAATAGACATTAAGTCACAAATTGAAATAAAAAGACAATTACAACAAAAACAAACCTCTTTAAAATCTTAAGCAGTTTTCATGTCTTGTTGAATGTCCTTATGTGTGATTACCCCTAAAATCATTCCTCACCTTAATATTCCTACTGTTATTGATCTATTCCAATACCTATAAAATACTTAATATATCTGTTAAAGGTATATATGATTGAATAAACTATAAAAAATGGCTTCATATCTTTTCTCTGCCTCTAAATATTTTTCTCTTCCAAATCACTCAAATAATCATAATAAAAGAAAAAAAAAACTTGGTCTCCCTATGTGATTTTATGCATAGTTACTTTTGTACAGCCATGGAGCCATAAAACAGGCAAATATTAACAGGATGCAATTTTTGCACTGTGGAGAAACTACTCACTATCTAGAAACTAATCTACCAGTGACCAGTTACATAGATACATATTATACACGTGTTCATTCAAACATTACATAAATAGATTGTGGGATCTGTCCAAAAACTACTTCTATTTTATTAATTTAACTTTGCTATTCATAAGTAGGCACCTTTATTGAGAAATGGATAATTGACAAAATTAGGGATACTACATGTAATGTAACTATGTGACTGTTTTTAGAAGTTATACGTAGGTGGTAGTTTAGACAAATTAACACTGTGTTCTATATATTAATCATGATGGGTAGTATAGAGGAAAATAATACTTAATGTAGACTAATAAATAATACAAAAATGTAGACTGTCTCAAACAAAATGAAAATGTATTTCTTGTTCACATAAAAGCACTCAAAAAATGAATATATTGGTGGATATTTGTCTTCCATGCGGTCATTCCAAGATCTATCTAAGATTGTATAGAGTGATGATTTCCTTTATCTGGATGTGCAAAAGAGAACATGAATTATCTTGTGCATCTAGCACTATTATCCAAAGTCTGTTCTTCTGAACAGCAGGTATCTATGCACATTCTTCAATCTTTTTCATGATTTTCCAGTGGCAAGTGCCTAGACTCAGCATCAACTCTCTTTGCCTCTTCTTGCCTGAATCTGAATCATGATATGTATAAAACTTAACTAATGCCAATTATTTCACTCAGTGTTGTTCTAATTATTTCTCCCAGTGTTGTGTCTTTTGAGCTATACACATTTGTAACACATACATGTGTTTTATACTGTTTATATATAATTGAAATATGTAAGATATTTCAATTAATAATTGGATATATTTATATAATTTACATAATTATATAATTTATATGGTTTCAATTTCAAATTTTATTCATTGTAATATTGTAACTTTTAAGCACCCATTTCTATTTTAAATCATAGAAATATTAGATAAAATATACAATAAAAGTTCCAAGAATCAACCGTACACATTGAGATCTTTAAGAATCAAAACAAAACTAAAATAGAGAGCAGGAAGCAGGGCTAGAGCCATGGTTTGTTTTCTTGGCCTGGAAACAGGTGGGAGTTGCCAGTTCTTGCCTTGTTAGGTAACCATGGGAAGAAGAAAATATATTTTAAAAAATACTTCATTCAAAATTGAGAAATGACCTGTTTCAAGCTCATAGATGGAAACTAAAGGTCAAGTGTGTAGTTCATATTCTCCCCCTAGCTTCAAACAGAAGGCTGCATAAAGCTAACAGTGACCTTTGCCCAAAACTCAAGCTTTTATGGACCTATAGTCTAGGTTAGTGGGAAGAGTAAATCACAAATCCTTCACCAGAGATTGAGCCAAACCACCTGCTGTTTTGAAGAATAGATTTTCTACATCCTCAAAATAAGCACACAGCATCAACCCAAACCAGGATTAAAGATGTATTTTTTGGACAAGAGGCCAAAAGGGAAGAGCTATCTAAAAAAAGAAGGGAAAAAGCTGGACAAGATGAAGGTTTATAGAGAGAGTAATGGAAAAATGATTAAAATGATCAAATACAATTTCACAAAAAGAAATACAACAGTACATAATATATAAATATACCTAATATTAAGAAAGGCAAACGTAAAAAAGCAGAATATGTATGTATATATTTAAATATGAATTTCAAATAAAAGACTGATGTGAAATACATTTTAACTTATTTTTTGTTTTTTTCAAAGTCTGTTAACAGATACAAATTAATTACTCAAAGAAAGCAGAAACAAAATAAAACAAATTAGTTTACTATCAATAAGAACAATTAAACTTTTCTGAATCGCAATAAGATGATGCTGAGAAATTAAATTAAGATACAAGACAGAAGAAGGTAAATGTTAAACAAATAATGGCTAAAATTTAAAAATATTAATGCTAGGTTAAAAAGTTTCTTTAAATATATAACAAAATTTTAAAAAAAGAAAGGCCACAGAAATTTGATAACTTAGTTTCTCAAATGGAAACCTAATACATTTCAGTTCTAAGCAATATAAATTAATTCTAATCCAGATACATGAAAGTAAATGGAGAATGATTCCAGACTATGGAGAATATGTTAAAGGCTAGGTCAGGCAAAATACAAAATATATACAAAAGAAGCAAAAAGATGGCAGTTTTCCTGATATCATTTTCTTTAATCAAAAAATCAAAACTAAATGCCAAAAATACCATTACAATTTTCACAAAAATTATCAAGAAAAGTCATGGTCAGTATGGAATTCAAAATTGAGGTATATTGGCATTCATTATTAAGGGTAAAATAAAGAGACTTTGGGACACAGATATTCTCTGAAAGTGGTATAAATGATATACTTTCAAATTTATTTTTGGGGAGCTAATCAAATTTTTATTTTTTCTTGATTTGTTCTTTTTAAATTTAAATTTTATTTTTAATTGACACATAATAATTGTACATATTTATGGGATACACTGTGATGTTTTCATACATGTATACACTGTGTAATGATCAAATTAGGGTAATTAACATATGCATCAGTTCAAATATTTATCTTTTTTTTTGTGATGAGAACTTTCAGAATCCAGTCTTTTGGCTATTTCGAAATACACAATATATTATTGCTAATTATATTACTCTACTGTGCAATACCATACCATAACTTATTTCTGCCTGACTATAGCATAGTACTCATTGATCAACCTCTTCCCATTTCATTCTACTTTCCCTAGCCTCTGGTAACCACTGTTCTACTTTCTACTTCTATGAGATCAACTTTTTCAGATTCCACACATGAGTGACATCATGTAGTATTAGTCTTCCTGTGTCTGGCTTTTTCCTTCTAACATAATATTCTTCACGTTTATCCATGATATTGCAATTAATAGGACTTTATTTTTTAAAGCTGAATAATATTGTCTAAATATACCATATTTTTAAATATATTCATCTGTTGATCAATTAGGTTGATTCCATATCTTGGCTATTGCAAATAGTGCTGCAATGAACGTGGAGGTGCTGGTATCTCCTTGACATACCGATTTCATTTCTTTTGGATGTATATTCCATAGCAGGATTGCTAGATCGTATAGTAGTTTTGTTTTTAATTTTTTAGGGAACCTCCATACTGTTTTTTATAATGGCTATCCTAATTTACATTCACACCAACAATGTATAGGAATTCCCTTTTCTCCACATCCTTTCCAGCACTTGCTATTTTTTATCTTTTTGATAGTAGCCATTCTAACTGGGTAAGGTGACATCTCATTGTAGTTTTGATTTGCATTTCCCTGATGGATAGTGATATTGAACATTTTCTCATGTACCTATTGTCCATTTGCCTGTGTCTTCTTTTTAGAAATATCTATTTAGTTCTTTGACCCATTTTTTAATCTGGTTGGGATTTTTTTGATTACTTCTATAAGAATAAAAATGCATACAAAAGGAAGAAGGAGTCAAATGCAACAACAAAAATATCTAAGTTCAGATATTTATGTTAATATAAACATTAAACATAATGTTTAATATAAGGTTTTAGCAAAATGAATTTAATATAGTCTTTTGTATGAAAAATATTTTAAACTGTCAATGGCTGTACATTTCTTGACAGTTCACAGTTTTTGAAGTTGAAGTATCCAGGGAGTTCTCAATGTGATCCATTAAAACTCATAAAGTGAAAAATAAAGGAAAAAATAAATAAATAGAATTCAGATTCAGCTATAGGGAATAAATTTGTTAAATGTTCTAATGATCCTAAGATAAACAGATGGCTTCTATTCAAGCAAAGCAAAGCAGTAATTATACACATCTGTACAATACCAACAAAATCTAATATATCCAGAAGCTATTGGCTGCCATTTCAGATAACAGCCTCTGAGAATAGCATTTATATAATCATTAGTCTTTTTTTTAATAAAAGCTATAATGACACCAAAATAATTTTTATCATTCAAAACACAAGGGATGTGTTTCAGTTCATCCCTGTTAAAAAAAATTGCTATTGACTGTCAATAAAATATAAAGCGTAATCATAGTATCTCTCTGCCATTTTTCCTTTTTTGTGTGCCATTAGATATTTGCTCCTGTTTGTGAAGAAAGTTCATGTTTACTCAGTTATTTGAAGAAACATATATTCCTGTCATCAGGGAAATGATAAATATCACACCTCAAAAAATCATGCTAAAAATATTGATCACCAACAAAGCTGAATACTGTTCTTTGAATTCTAAACTTTTCTTCTGAATTTTCATACACAGGCAGAGATGCCATCACCTAAAGTAGGGTGTTGCAGTTCCACGTGAAGGAACAGCAGCTTAGCCATCTGGAGATATACTTTAAAGGTTTTTATTGTCCAATTGGGTTTCTCTAGTTCTGTATGGCAGTCTGTAGACACCCACATTTTCTGTCTAGAAGTGTAAATGAATGCTTTTATTTCTGGTAGCTCCTGTAAAATACTGCACTCCAGATAGCCAGACTGAAATGCTTCTGGCAACCAAAATCATTTCATTAGCCCAGTTAGAATGACATGCATAAAATTCAGATTACACCCTGTAAAATCAATTCTTATTACTAATCTTAATGAGGCCAATATGTTTTTCTATATGCAAAACAGGGAAGCACTTAGCCTAATTTTAGGATCAAATGAAAAGTCACATTTCTGAATGTTTGTGGATATTGTGCAAGTTACTGTAATAAAGGTATTACTAACTTAGTGATTTTAAAGAAAATTGATAACAAAGAACTGTTAAGAGTGTTGTGAGAAATTTCACATTCAATTCAGTTATTCCTGTCTTGCAAATTCCCTTAATAACTTTAATTAAATCTATATTGATTATTGTGATTTAATTGGCATGTATTTAAATAAATTTGCATTGTCTAAGTAGGAAAGCTAAAGTTTTACCTATGTCTGCAAAGTTAGTAATACTGGTGAAAAATGAACTTTACCATTGAGAAAAATATTAGTTCCTTAGGCCAATGTAATTTAACAAGTATTATTAATATCTGTCTTATAAACAGGCTTTTCTTAAAGGTACTTGCAGGGCATTGATAGTAAGTACAGATAAGAAAACAGATAATCTATATCATCTAAACCAATTTTCAATTTCTATAAAGGTTTAGTTATAAGCAAATGTCAGGTACAAATTAGGTAATGCCAATAATACAAATAGAGCACAAAAAAGTAGATCATAAAGTAAGTATAATAAGAATTCAGGAAAAAAACACGATTAATGGTGGTTGAATGGATAAACTTAAATTTCAGGAAAAAAAGGAACCTTATTTAGATCTTAAAAGATAGGTAGAATATGAATAGGATTTGTATAATATGTTATCTGAGTGAATGATGTGACTATAAGTATTGACTGGTGAAAAATAACATATAGTTATAAATTTGAAATTTTATGAATTAGAAATATTAAACATGTTCAAATGAGATTAGGAATTATTGTCAAATAACAGACAATGAAACTATCTTGACATTTAGGGGAAAGAGAAATTTAGATGAAACATGTAATTGGTAAAGTGTGTAGATTTATAGGAAAATAAAAATATGACACCTAAAAGATAAAACAGATTATTGCCATGCAGAGATTGTAACTCTATATATCTAGTTGTGTGTGACTGTGTGCATGTGTGTGTGTGTGTTTGTGTAATATAGATATATTATAGACACATACATATACAAAATAACATTTTATACTAATAAGGCAATTGATAATGTAAGTATATTGTCTGATGTTTATAATAATAAAGTTATATTGCTTGACTCTCTGTTTGGAACTTCAGACAGAAAAAAGATCATGTTAAATATGTGCCATAGAAATGATGTCAATGTAACAGAATAATTGCATCTCATTTGTCCCTTACACAGACACATTCCTTTGGAGACAGTGAATAATCACAAATACATCAAAGATAAACTAAAATGGGGGGAGCTTTTTATGTTATAAATAATATTAAAATTTAATATGGGTATTGAGAACATTGCCCGAGGTAAATACACTTAAGAAAGAATAAAAACATACATCTAAACACCTGACAAATATTTGTAGAGTAGAAACATATGGACATGGGACTAATTTCCTATAATTATAATTAAGAATATGCTATTCCAGGAATTGAGAATATCTTTACAGGTGTTATTTCAAATTACAAACTTTAGCCATGACTATCTAAATTCTACATAAAACACCTAAATTTTTAAATAAAAAAAGATTACATATGAATAAACATGATTCCGAGCTTAAAATTTTCAATGACATTCTTCACACTTGTAATATGTAATCTCACTTTTACCCTCAACTTGGTTCATTAGGGTGTCCTGTGGAGAGAGGAGGATATCAGGTAAAGATTACGAATTATCCCCACCCAGGTAATTTCCTCTACATTATGCTAACAGTGTAATCCAAGAGTCAGAAAACCTACAAACTCATAACAGCACATATAATTTTGCAAAAGTTATCATTTTTAAAAAGGATTTCTTTAGACTGATGGCATACTAATTCTCTGTTGCTATTGCTATTCAGTACAAGTTACATAATATGTATAGATTGAATTCCTCTAGCACAAGTTTGCAAAAAGATTTTATAATGATACTGTATTTTTTTTAAATGAATCCCTCTCTCATAGAGATGAACATTGAAAAATACATGGATTAAATAATGCATCTTGGAATTGCCTCAAAATAATTAAGAATGAACTAGTTGGAGATAAAGGAAACAAGACAGGCCATTAAGATAATAATTGATGAAAGTGAGTAATGGGTACATAGGGATTCACTATATAATTCTGTCTATGCTATATGTTTAATTTTTATAAATAAAAAAGAAACAAGATATATCATGACTTCCTGTCATGGCTTCATATTTTCCCTTGACTAAAATGCCAGAAAAAAATGCTACATATTCTACATATGAAATAATATCTTTGAAATGTAAAAATATTATTGAATAAATGTCCTTGGGATCCTTTCTATTTCATCAAACCTAGTTATTCATACCGAGAAAAAAGACACCCTTTTAAATACTGGTTCAACCCCCATAATATGCTGAAATAAATTTAAAAAATTAAAAAAAAATTATAAAACCAAAAAAATAAATAAATAAATAAATAAATAAATAAATACTGGTTCAACTTCAAAAAAACAAAAACAAAAAAGAAAGAAAAATCCTCTAGAGACAAAAGGGAAATGAAAATGACAGTAATAAGTGTGAGCAAATCCAGAGAGCCACCCTGAGGATATTTGCTGATTGTAAAACTAAAAGTCATGGCTTTTTATGGTCATCTGGAGACCATATTAGGGGAATTAAGTCTTATTAAAGTGGAAGTAGGAACCAAGACTTCCATAAGGAGCCAGAGCCTTGAAAAGTAGCACAGCCTGTGAAAGGGTAGGCTGAGAAAAAAATGAAGAAAAAAATCAACCCACATAGAATTAAAATATGTTAAATTAATTATTTTGGCCTGAGTTTCAAGTAGGACAAAAGAATTTTGCCCTGGGAATTGGTAAATAGAAATATGTTTTCTAATCACAAATTGATTCTATACATTTGAATTTGTACTATGTGCTTGGTTCAAGATCCCCTAAAACAAGATATAAATTTAAAGTAATCCCTGATTGGCTATGCCTCAGGTTGCTGGCAGAAACAAATACAAATGCCACCTAAAATAATTCACCTTAAATCCGGCCATCATAAAATTTCAAAACTCAAAATTAGAGCCTAGTTGGCTTCATGTGTAGAAATTATTGAACACTTGATTATAAAATACTTATATTTAGAATGTAAAACATAATTAAAAAAATATGATCCAAAAATTAAATATTGTCAAAGTATCAAGTAAAATTTTAAAAATTACCACAGAACTTCTAGAAAATATCCATGCATATATCTATAGCTATCAACCTACCTATCTAGAAGAAGAAAGTGATTTTAAAAAGTTCAAAAATGGAATTAATACAACTTAGACAGAGACCAAAAGAAAATTAGTAAACAGAAAAGACTAAAGGCTTAACCAAGAATATGACTAACATAAAAGTCAAAGGAAATATAAAAGAAAAAGTAAACAAACATGGAGGACAAAAGTGAGAACAATGATCATGGGTCTAGCTTGGTTGTCAGAAGTATCGATGATAAAAATAAAGAAGTCACAGTCAATGAAAAAATAACAGAATTTTTCACAACTGATGAGAGACACAAATCCTCAAATTTAGAAAGCACACCAAACTTGAGCAAAATATGTAAAAAGAAACTTGTAATAAAACACATTTGAAAATTCTCAACAAAATTCTAGCTAACCAAATCCAGGTGCTTATTAAGAAAATAATCCATCATCTTATTTTTAATCTATCTGTGTCTTTATATTTAAAATGGGTATCTTGTAGACAACATATAGTTGGGTCTTCACTCTGACAAACTGTTTTTTAATTGGTGAATTTAGGCAATTCACATTTAAAGTGATTTTTAAAATATAGTTGGATTAGTGTCAACCATTTCTGCAATTGTTTACTATTCATTGCACCTGTTATTTTTTCTCCCTCTTTTTTCTGCCTTCTTTGGTTTTAAACAAGAATTTTATTTTATTTATTTTTGATTGAGATGATATTTTATTTTACATATATTTTTAGAGATAGGGTCTTTCTCTGTCACCCAGGCTGGAGTGCAGTGGTATAATCTTAGCTCACTGTAGCCTTGAACTCTTGGGCTCAAGCAATTCTTCCACCTCAAGCTCTTGAGTAGTTGGGACTACAGGTGTGTGCCATCATGCATGGCTAATTTATATTTTTAGAGGCAGGTCTTGCTGTGTTGCCCACGCTGATCTCAAATTTCTGGCTTCAAATGATCTACCTGCTTTAGGATCTTGAGTAGCTGGGACTACAGGCACAAGCCACCATGCCTGGCTATTTTATTTTATTTTTAATTGTTATGTTTAAAGTGTACAAAATGATGTTTTGCTATAATTATACATAGTGAAATGGTTACTACAGTCAAGTCAATTAACATAGCCATCATCTCACATATTACATTTTTTGTGTGATAAGAGCATCTAAAATCTACCCTATTAGCAAGTCTCCAGTATACAATATGACATTGTTAACTATAGTCCTCATGCTGTACATTGTTAGATATTTAGATTTATTTATCCCACACAATTACAACTTTGTACCTACATCTTCCCATTTCTTTCCCCCACTCCTCTGCGCCTGGTAACCACTGTTCTACTCTGTTTCTATGTATTCAACTTTTTTTTTTTTTTTTAAGATTCCACATATAAGGGAGATCATGCAGTATGTTTCTTTCAGTGTCTGATCTATTTCACTTAGCATAATGACCTCCAGCTTCATCCATGTTGTTGCAAAGGGCAGGATCTCCTATTTTTTTTTAAGGCTGATATATATCTCATAATTTCTTGATCCATTCATTCATCAGTGAACACTTAGGTTGTTTTTCAACCTTGGTTATTGTGAATAATGCTGCAATGAACATGGGGGTGCAAATATCTCTACAAGGTACTGATTTTATATGCTTTGGATATACATAAAGTATATTTTGTCTGACATAAATATAGCCACTCCTGCTGTCTTTTGGTTACCATTTGCACGGACTATCTTTTTCTATCCCTTCACTTTCAGTTTATGTGTGTTCTTAAAGCTGAAGTGAATCTCGCATAGTCAGCATATAGTTGACTCTCATTTTTTTTTTCAATCATTCGGCCACTCTGTGTCTTTTGATGCAAGAATTTAATCCATTTATATTTAAATTAATTATTAATATATAATGATCTACTATTGCCATTTTGTGAATTGTTTTCTGCTGTGTAGTGCTCCTTTGTAACTCTCACTATCTTCCTTTATGATTTGGTGATTTTTAAAAACAAGCATTTTATACGATTCAATTTTCTCTTCTTTCTTAGCTTATACATTGCATTTCTTTTAAAAAATTTTAACTCTTGCCTTAGTTTGTAATATATGTTTACAGCTAATTACACTGCACTTACAAATAACACTGTATTGCTTTGCAGCATAGTAGTGAAGGTACCTTGTAATAAAGTTTTCCCATTTCCTCCCTCCTGTCCCTTGTAACATTGCTCTCATTCATTTCACCTATTTATATACTGCAATCACTCAACATGTTTTTGTTGTTGTTACTATGTTAATTAAGAATAAGAAAAATAAAAATTTTATTTTACCTTCATTTCTTCCTTTGCTGGTGTTTTTTCTTTTATATATATAGATCTGAATTATCATTTTCCTTCTCCTTGAAGATCTCCTTTTAATATTTCTTGCAGGGCAGGTCTGCTGGTGATGAATTCCCTTTGTGTGTTTTTGTTTTTGTTTGTCACAGAAAGTTTTTTTTTTTTTTTTTTTTTTTTGAGACAGAGTCTCACTTTCTTGCCTGGGGCGAGTGCCATGGCGTCAGCCTAGCTCACAGCAACCTCAAACTCCTGGGCTCAGGCAATCCTACTGTCTCAGCCTCCCAAGTAGCTGGGACTACAGGCATGAGCCACCATGCCCGGCTAATTTTTTTCTA
>CAUYSK010085950.1:0-27069 GCA_963575035.1 Avahi laniger | reverse complement strand
TTTAGCTGTCCAATTAATTTCTTTCTATTTTTGGTAGAGGTGGGGTCTCACTCTTGCTCAGGCTGGTCTCGAACTCCTGAGCTCAGAATGATCCGCCCACCTCGGCCTCCCAGAGAGCTAGGATTACAGGCGTGAGCCATCGCTCCCGGCCTGGGACTGGATTTTTTACTTTGTGCTTTTCGTAATAACCTCTTCTAGTCCTTTTTTTTATTTTCTTTGTATTAATTTTGAACATAATTCAACCTTTTTCCTCTTTGTAATTGAAAATTGTATATTTATTTTCTCTTAGATTTTAATTTAGAAATTACACCTTGCCTTTAAACACTAATCACAGGGTCAGATGATTTAATACCTGTGTCCTGTGGATAATGTATTAATGTATTTGCCTGTCTTCAACTTAAAAAAAAAATTCTCATTTATTTAAAATATTTAAAGATACATGGAGAGGTTATAACTGGGTAGTGAATAAGTGGAAATTTTAAAAGTTGGATATGATTCTGTATGAGACTTTTCAGATTAAAAAAAGACATTTTTAGCCCACGGGTGTTCCCTGTGATCCCAGCCAGTCACTATCCTCAAGGATGAGCACTATACTGACATCTAACAGCAGAGGCCACTTTTACTTCTTTTATACTTTATGTAAATGTTATGCAGCAGGAACTTTTTGTGCATGGCTTTTTAAATTTCGTAGGTTGTTTTGAATTTATTTGCATGTTGATTATTTCATAGTATTGAATTTCATAGTGTGAATATCAATTAACTTAATTATTCCACTATGATGCACATGTCTGTTTCAGTTGGGGCTGTACTGTAAGGAATCGTGGTGATATGTAAATTCTAGAAAATTTTTTGGTGATGAATGAACAAATTTGTGCTGGGAGCATAAGTAGTAGTAGATTTTTTGTGTTTTTTGTTTATATCTCTTCAGTTTTAGGTGATACTGTCAAACAGTTTTCCAACATGTTTTTTTCAAATTTCACACCCACCAACAGTGTATTAGTTTTCTGGTGTACCAACATCCATTGCAACATTTACTATTTTCTGTCCTTTTCATTTTAGTCTACTGATTGCTGTGTGATTATATCAGGCTTTATTTGTATTTCTCTGATTACTAAGAAGGTGGAATATTTTTCATGTTTTCATTCGTTGAGTAACCTCTGTTTTGAAGATTGTTATTTTATTTTGTCCATCACCCCATAGTTTCTTTCTTAGCACTCTTTCTTTTTCTTTCTTCTTGCTCTCACTCTTGCTTTCTGTCTCTATCTTCCTGTCTTCCGATGAGAAAGTCTTGATTTTAATATAATCTCGTTTGTTGTTTTTTCCAGTATAATAAACTTCTTTTGTTTTAATGAATCTTTTTCTATTTTAACATCACAGATATTCATCTTTTTTTAAAAATCAGGATTTGTGTTTAAATTTTGATGTTAATTCCCTTCAGAATTGATTTAAATACTTTGATTTAATATTTTGATTTAAAGATTGATTTAAATATTTTTTCAGTAAGCTAACAAAATTCAATTTATTCTAAAAATGTCTTTTTTTATTTGCTGTCACCTGTCATTGCCTCACTCAAGTTAACATCAACTCGCTCTCTTATCCTGGATGGAGCTGGAGCCCATTTTACTAAGTGAAATATCACAAGAATGGAAAAACAAGTACCACATGTACTCACCATCAAATTGGTATTAATTGATCAACACTTATCTGCATATATGGAAGTAACATTCATTGGGGATCAGGCAGGTAGGGGAGGTAAATTCACACCTAATGGGTGTGGTATGCACGATGTGGGAGGGGCACACTTGTAGCTCTGACTTTGGCGGTGCAAATGCAATAGATATAACCCAAACGTTTGTACCCCTGTAAAAATTTTCTAATAAAAAAACACTTGCACAGCTGATGTTTTTGTGAAGATCATATGTGATTATTTCTCTTTCTTTCTTCCTCTTTCAGTTTATGGCAACCCCACAGTACAAAATAGCTAATGTTAATTTTGGTCAAAAATCTTCCGTGGGACTTTCTGCTCAGCAGATAAATTATTGTTATATTTTATTCTATTTTTAATTTTTAATTTTAAAATGTTAATTGACAAATAAGGATTGAATATGTTTAAGGTATACAGTGTGATAATTTGATATATGTATATATTGTATAGTGATTACCAAAACAATTTAATGAACATACTTGCTATTGTTTGAATGTTTGTGTCCTTCCTAAATTCATGTTGAAATTTAATCTCCAAAGCAATAGTATTAAAACATGGAGCCTATAGGATATGTCTAAGTCATGAGGGCTTTGCCCTCATCAGTGGGATTAGTGACTTCATAAAAGAGATTGAGAGAGTGGGTTCTACCCTTTTTGCCCTCTGCCGCATGAGAAAAGACAGCATTCAATGTGCCATCTTGGTAGCAGAAACTGGGCTCGGATCAGACACTTAACCTGCCAGGGCCTTGATCTTAGATGTCCCAGACTCCATAACCATGAGAAGTAAGTTCATGCTGTTTATAAATTATCTATTCTAAGATATTTTTGTTATAGCAACAAAAATGGATTATTACTACATCCATCACTACTCATGCTGTACATTAAATTGCCAAAACTTTTTATAAAATATATAACTGAATGGTTATATCTTTTGATCAACATCTTCCTATTTCCCTCACTCACCAGCCCCTGGAAACCTCTGTGTACTTTCTTTTTCTATGAGTTCAAAGTTTTAAGGCTCTACATATAAGATCAAACAGTATTTGTCTTTCTGTGCCTGGCTTATTTCACTTAGCATACTGTCCTTCAGGTTCATCCATGTTATCACAAATGGCAAGACTTCCTTTTTTGTGGAAGAATACTGTTCCACTGTATATATGTAACACAATTTTATTATCCATTCATCCATTGATGGACATTTGGCTTGTTTCTATATCTTGGTGGTTGTGTATAATGCTGCAATAAACTTGGTAGTACAGATGTCTCACTGAGATACTGATTTTTTTTTTTGCATATGTACCCAGAAATGGAATTGTTGCATAATATGATAGTTCCATTTTATATATTTATTCATCTTTTAGCCACTGTACTGTTTTTCATTATGTCTGTATCAGTATTCTCATATTTTTAAGAGAATGTTGCACCCTACTGGGAGACAATTCTTCCTGGATCTTTCAGTTCAGTTTTTCACATCTTGTGTAAGCTTCTTTTTTAAACTAGCTTTTCAAGGATTTTTTAAAATAGCAAATGCCCTTGTGAGATGCCAGTGGTGTCTCTCTCCTGCACAAAGGGCAAATAAGTACCTGAAAGAATTTAATAAAGATTATGTCTCTGTATGGGGCAATGATTGGAAAGATTTCCTTTGAAACACTCGTTGAGGTATTGGGGTTTCTTAACCTTGAGGTTCCTCAGCCGTGATACAAGTCTATTGTGCATAAAATATCCAGTTGGGTCTATTTGCATCATCTTTATGGGGTGAACATAAGGAACAAATGCAAATGTGAGACTTTATTCCATTTGTGTGATGAATAATTATTTTTTATCAGACCTAGAGATCTCATGCCTTCTTTTAGCATGAGTTACATGAAACTGACAGTCCACCTTGTTGGCTTGCAAAAGGGGTAGAAATCTAAGACTTTTCACATTTTTGATAGTTTTCCTGATGCAGACGGGATGCTGATAGATACATGACTTTGTGCAAGTGGAAAGTAGAAAGATTCTTCACAGGCATGATTAGGGGATATGAGAAGGCTCCTCTGAGCAAGCAGAAAATTCTCTCACCACATGGAAATGAAGTGAAAGTAAGATCCCTCCAGTCTTCTGACCTGCTAATGAGGCTGTGTGTGAGAGGGAGAATTCCAATTCGCTGTCTGAATGTCCTTCATTTGTTGTTTATTCTCCCTGTTAGGAAGAAAAAAAGAACAAGAAGTACCCAAAGCTAATATAGTACTTTGTATAAATTGACAATACGTAAGTTCTTGTGGTTTTTCTGAGAGCATTCAAAAGACTGCTAGAAATTAAAAGAAAGTGTGGCTTTGGGGGCTTTGCCTACTAGCAGGGAGTCACTCCCTATACCCACTGAGCCTTCCCTGCACATATATCCCACCTTAGCAACTTTATGGAAAATGTCAAATATATTTGGAAAATTTGGGGAGAGAACAATTCAAACTTACATTGCATACAAATGTCCAAGTTACCATCCTGCATGGTCCTCTGGGCAGGGGCAGTAGGTGCAGAGGTGGGCGAAAATGCCAAGGACAGTGGGGTGAACCATGGCTGAAAAGATGCAGATGGAAGCTTCTGATTCTGGATGTTCCCCAAATGCTGAAGGTACAAATGCTGGAAGGTACAAAGAAGCCAAGAGGACAGCACAGACTTTAGGGTCTGTGCTTTGAACTTTGAAAAGTTCAAAGAGAATAATCCCTCACCATTGGCCTGGCCCTGCCCCCTGGATACACTCTGGCTAGCCTCCTGGTCCCTTGCATTCTCCTGCCTTCGGGTTAGTGTAAACTCTTTAGACCAGGTTTACATAGAAGAGAAATAAACAAAATAAGACAGACAAACAAACAAAAAAACCCACCAAAACTCAACTGACGGGTTTTCAGCAGGTTTCACAGTGAAAGCGGGAAAGTCACATAACAATGGAGGTAGGGCCCTTAAGGCTAATTCAATGTCCTATGTTGTTTCTTCATCAGAATTTATAGTAGGAATTGTTAAATATTTTTGTGCTTCCCTATCCCATAAGACCCAGAGTGGATTACTCCAATTCAGGTGAGGGACAGGTAGAGAAGTGTAAGACAGACTTCCTTGCTGTTTGCCACAGTGGAAAGATCAGGCTCTGTCATGAGTGGCTCCGCTATGATGTCCAATATTTTCACTTTGTGGATGATGTTCTGTTGACTGCCAAGTCATAAGCTTCTGTCTGGGGTGGTATGTCTCTGCCAGCAGGGATAGCTGATAAGACTCAACAAAATCCAGAGTCCTGCTTTTCAGTTAAGGCTAAGTGGAACTATGTAGGCACTTTAGCATTGCGAAGTTTTTCCAGTGGTCAAGGAAAACTTAATGATGTTGCCATGTGGAGGATTTAGCAAAGGGATTCAGCTTCCACTAAAGAAATCCCTTGGGGTTTAGACACATAGCCACCCTAACACTACTGGTTACACTGATTTGAAAGCCAGCTGTGAGCTTGCTACAGAGCTCCTGGCAAACCGAATCCTAGCCCATCAAGGGCTGGGGGCTCCTCAGCTTTATATTCCAATTTTGAGGTTGGCCAATTTGAACTCTGTCAAAGACTTCAGAAATCCACTTGTTAAATAGAAACAATATCTTCTGGAAGGAAATTGGACTGACAAATATCTCAGCTGTGAAGGAAAAATTAGAATTTATCTTTGGTGGTTATTTTATTCCACCCTCGACTGTCTGAATCAAAGCTGCTGACTCCATGGGAATGCCAATTCACTGAGTCTTCCCTCAGTAAATGGCTCTGGTTCATTGATGGGTCAGGGAAGCCACCACCTCATGGTGTCCACTGGGCTGCTGTGGCTGTTTAACCTCAATGCCAGTCATGAAGAACCTGAAGCAGGGCTGGTCACTCCTCTCAGTAGTCAGGACTCAGAATTTTAGGTCATTGCCCACATTCTACCTATTCGGTCTTTCACGTTGAAACTATAGACTGTCTATTTAAGGTACCCTTTTTGGGGGGCTGCAAACTGGAAACAATATTAGCTGCTGATCTAATTGCCTGGGTAACTCAATTAGAAGTCTATGGTAAGGTTCTGTTCTTTGAAGAGACTGACCACAGTAAAGTTATAGATTGATCCTGAATCCATGTCTAATTCAGAGGCTATCAGTGCAATCCAGACTCATGGCTCTTGGTAAAATTCATGTATTATTTTCATGGTTGAGAAAGCCCCAGACCATTCCAAGCGGAATGACTGATGTTGGGCCCGCTTCTTGAGGAAATGGTCATGCCTCACCACATTTGACACTGATAGCGTAACAGTCAGCTGACTTTAGGCCACACTGTGTGTCCTTTGAAACTAATCTGTGCCATATTTTTGACTTTCAGGACCACTTGCTCTCTGTTATGTCTTTTTCAAAAAACATACTGAAAATGAGCTGTTTGATTTTTACCATTTTTTTCTAATCTTTATTCATACATGTTCATTAGGTAATTTGTTGACTGAGTGTGGTTGTCTCTAAAAGGGATTGTCTCTTTGTGACTTCCTCCAAAGGTAAGTATAAAATTGTTGGGGACTATGGGGATCTTTTTCCCCAGTTTGAGATTCCGCACTGACCATTCCCTGACAAGATGTGTCTTTCTTTCCCCTAACTGCAGCCCCAGGCCAGCCTGGTTTTGTGCACCCACTGAGTGGCAGCCCAGTCCAAGAGGAGTTATGGGACTGAACTCAGTTCTGGTTAAATTTTATGTAGAGACAACATCCTTGTCTCAGTTTCCCCTGGTTCTTCCAGATAAAATATCTAGGAGAAAGTAGGGAGTGACCAGAGTAAAGGTATAATTATACATATTGGGATGGGACAAACTGAATCTTTGAATGCAGGAGTACCGTAACCCAAAACCTGGGCAGTAAACAAGTTAGACCCCAGAAGCTATGGGAAATGGAAGGGCATTAGTAACATTTGTCTTTCTGATTCACCCCTGGTGAGGCCCAGAGAAGAGTCAAAGAATCATCTGGGTGTGGACAGTGGTAATATTTCTTAGGCTAGATGGTGGGGCAGGGGATATGGGTTCATCTCCTTTTGGATCCCTATGTCACCCTTTAGAATCCTTGGAGACCATTCCAATTCTTTGTGATGTAGGCACGGAATTCTAGTGAGGAACATGTGCTTCCAGTATCCAGCTGTCTGAAGCCACAGTTGTTCCAGATGGTGGAGGGCTATTTCTTTTTTCCAAAGACACTTAGTACCCCATGGCAGAACTTAAGCTGGATCTGTGCAGCACTGATTCCACTTTCTCCTTCCTCTGTAGCTGGGGCTCCTCCTCTGCTTTTCTGCCTCCCAAGAGATGAATCTATATTTGTCAATATTTGCATAAGTCAGGGACATAAATCAGGTAAAGGAACTCCAGACTCAGCCCCCAGCCTGATTTGCTTATTTCTCTTCCGACTTTACTAGATCAATTGTGTTGGCACAGAGATGGGTCTTTCCAGAGAGATTAAAATGTTGTACTTCCAGAGAAGCTAGTGGTGCAGAGCAAAGGTCCTAGTGGGAATCAAAACTTCCGTTCACATTTTCCTGTTTATCTGTACTGGTAGATGGGTCCAGGAAACATCTCAGAGCCCTGGAAGGGATTATTAAGATAGGGTAGGATCTCTACAGATCAGAGGACATGTGCTCATCACTCACATTCTGAGGTTAAATTCTCAAGAGTTAAGCCTGTGTGGTTGGTAGGGCCACAGAGCAGTGCATGTCTGTGAAATCTCTGATCGTGAGTGAAAGATGAAGGTCTGGCTCAGGGTGAAGTCTGCTATCTGATGCTTCTGTGGGTTTGAGATTCTGTGCGCTTCCTCAACAGAACAGCACTGACTGAATAATTGTTTTAGGATCATGCATAAATCAACCTTCTTCATTTTCAATTTCTTAAATAATGAAACACAAAACATTTTATCCAATTCCCAATCAAGTATGAGCATGAGTAACTTCAGTGAAAATGTCATAGGAAGGAATTCTGGGGCCCTACACCCCAGAAACATCACCCACTGAGTGGCAGCCCAATCTAAGAGGAGTTATGGGACTGAACTCAGTTCTGGTTAAATTTTATGTAGGGACAACATCCTTGTCTCAGTTTCCCCTGGCTCTTCCAGATAAAATGTCTAGGAGAAAGTAGGGAGTGACCAGAGTAAAGGTATAATTATACATATTGGGATGGGACAAACTGAATCTTTGAATGCAGAAGGAGTACAAAACCCTGGTGCATCCTGTTAGAATTAACCTTGTCAAAACTTAATTTTTTTCCCATATAGATTCATCTTTTACTGGACCTTTGTTATCGGTTGTGAAGAATAAATCAATTTTTTTTTTGCCTTTGTGATAGGAAAATCAGATTCCCACGCCCCAAGTTTTAATGCCATCCTTACTGTAGTTTTTATCGCTTACGAACTTTCTGCTATGGGCTGAATATTTGTGTGCCTCCGTCTCTAAATTCATGTGGGGAAACTTAATCCCCAGTGTGATAGTACTAAGTGCAGGGCCTTTGGAGGAAGTGATTAAGTCAGGACTGTCCTCATAAATAGAATTAGTGCCTTTGTGAAGGAGATTGAAGGGAGCATATTTGTCCCTTCTGCCATGTGAGGACACCGCAAGAATAACAGGGTCTTCAACAGACACCGCAAGTGTTGGTGCCTTGATCTTGGACTTACCAGACTCCTGAACTCTGAGCAACAAATTTCTGTTTATACAGTTCCCAGTCTAAGGTGGTTTGTTTGTATTTGTTTATTTTTGTTTGTTTTGGTTTTTTTAGGGGCCTGAATGGACTAGGACATTCTTATGCACTTTGGTCTGTTTCTGAATTTTTAGCTCCACTGATCTGTCTGTCTTTTCATCAATCAGGTGGGCGCTGGTGGCTCCGCTCGGGGGCTCCTCCAGCTGGGAGCAGATGCGGGGCACCAGGAGGCTGGTCACGGGCCAGGGCCAGGCCCGCGTGCTACTGAGTGGCTGCCGCCAGCGCTCCAAGACCTGTGACACTGCGCGGGGCTGCTGTGGCCTTGCTGCTGCTATTGCGGGAGGATGTCCTGGGCGGGGCCGGGCTGGGAGCACCCTCTGGAAGCCCGGAGTGCCGGCTTGAGCAGCGGTGCCTTCTCCAAGAGGAATCCGCCCTTCGCAGCACTCTCAAGGCTGACGCAGCCATGGCCCATGGGATACGGGAGTCCCAGATCATAGCCCGTGGCCTGTGGGGCAGGTCACGCGGAAAGCACGACAGCTGCCACTGTGGCTGCTATGTCTGCCGTCCAATTTTATTCTCGTAGGTATGAGAATGTGCTCCACAAATCTGTAATTTCTTAGAAATACAGATTCTCAGGCAAAACCTAGACTCATTGTATCAAAATGTGTTGATTTTTAATATTTCCAGATGATTCCTATGCACATTAATGATTATTAAGTGGGGTAGATTGGTTCTCAGGTTTACTACCAACTGGAATCACCTTAAATACTGAAGTTTGTATCTATGACTCAGACTTACTAATTTACTGGGTCTTGTCTGAAGCCTGGGTATGGTGATTGTTAAACACTTTCTGGTAAACTATGATATGCTTAAGAACCATGGTAGTACAGAGTTAGTGCTTCAGTTAGTGGTATTTGTCTTTTTGTGCTTGGCTTTTTTCACTTAACATAACATCCTTTGGGCCCATCCATGTTGTAGCAAATGCCAGAATTTCTTTCCCTTTTGTGGCTGAAAAACATTCCATTCTATGTCACATTTTCTTTATTCACAAGTCCATTAAAAACACTTCCATTGTTTCCATACCTTGGCTATTGTGAATAATGCTGCAGTATACATGGAAATACAGGTATCTTTTCAAGGTACTGATTTTATTTTCTTTTGATGATATATGCCCAGAAATGGGATTGCTGGATCACATGGTAGTTTTAATCTTTAAAAATTTTATTTTCTTTTATTTTTTATAATACTATTATTTTTATAATATTTTGAGGAAAATTACATTATAATTTTTAAGGAACTCTCTACTGTTTTCCAAAATAGCTGCATGAATTTACATTCCCACCAACAGTATGCAGGCCTTCCCTTTTCTCCACATCCTTGCTAATACTTACTGTTGTTTGACTTTTTAGTAATGGCCAGCCTAGGAGATATAAGTTGATATCTCATTATGATTTGGACTTGCATTTTGCTGATTAGTGTTGTAGAGCACGTTTTTATATACTTTTCATCATTTTTTTGTCATCATTGCAAACATGATCATGGTGTTACTTCAAGGCTACTGCAGTCCAACATTCTCAACATGAAATTTGTTCACACTTAGAAACATTTATTATTTACTTTAAGAAGTTATTGGTTTTGTTTGCATATTTATTATCGTCTATGCAGCACTTAGAGTAAGAGTTATTATTATTATACATTTCATGCAATTGCTGACTGAATAGTCACCTCTGCAAAACTGTGTTGATGTTGTTCTCATGACTAATAAGGAACCTTAGGCAAAGACGGGGAATTACTTTATTAACTCTCATCCCAGTAAGTGGCCTGAATCATGATTTAAATCCAGGTTGTTTGTCAAAAAATGATACCTATTCAGAATACTACACTAACGAAGTGAGATTTATATATATATATATATATTTTTTTTTTTTTAAAGACAGATCTTGCTTCATTGCCCAGACTAGAGTGCAGTGGTATCATCATAGCTCACTGCAACCTCAAACTCCTGGGCTCAGTTGATTGTCTTGCCTCAGCCTCCTGAATAGCTGAAACTAGAGGCATGTGCCTGGCTAATTTTTCTATTTTTTTTGTTGAGACAGAGTCTTGCTATTTCTCAAGCTTGTCCTGAACTCCTGACCTCAAGCAATGCTCCCACCTGAGCCTCCCAAAGTGCTAGGATTATAGTGTGACCCACTGTGCCCAGCCTATGTATGCTTTCTTGATCCAGAAATGAGATTACCATGGTGCCAACAACCAGTATCTTTGCAAAATACTGTGAGCTATGCAATGGGATTGAACCCATGAATACAAGATTAAACATTGTAGGGTACTACTAAATTATTATTGATTGTGATCATATTATGATTTTTTAGTAATAAACGGAATCATAAGAGCTAATGGTAATGTAATTATTTTGAAATCATATATCAATGTAAGATAAATACTGAATCATATCTATAATACATGGGGATAAATGCTTTGAATAATTATTGAAGAGATTCATAGCGAGACTAGAGGTGATAGTGCAAATTTTTTTAAGCAGAAAGTTTTGAAAGCTTTGAGTTTTTTCTGCTATATGAATCCCAATATCACAATGTAACTTTCTGCCTTCCATTATTTCTACATGGAAAATAATTTCATCACAGTTAACAAACCACAGAGGTTTTCTGTAAAAACAGGTACTGTCACCATTAAGCACATCACACATCCAGCATTTGGGAAAGAAACATTCTACTCATTGCCACTAAGACACATGCTTTCTATACAGCAATTGATTATTGTCTTATAGTTCCACTAAATTATAATCACATATATGGAGATTTTATACCAATATTTTTATTTTTCTGAAAATGGTGTCTGTGATTTAAGTAGAGAAGATTAATTTCAGAATGACAATCATAGAATTTAAGTATCAGCTTACATTTACTAAGATAAAACATTAACTTCCAGTACTATGTATTAAATGATATTAGGAGAAGATAAGACATCAGTATAGGGTCTAGGCTGTAGGACCTCAGTCTATTTCCAAGAGGTCAGCCCTTACCTCAGGAATTATTTTTCCATCCTGAATGTATTTGGCACTGGACCAGTTTAAAATCCAGAAGAATCTCTTTTGCAAACATGAGAACACTTACCCATAATTCTGATAAGCTTCCTTCCCTTACAGACTCTGCCTGTCAGACTAAAATCTAAAATGCTCACCTGGCCAGGTGCAGTGGCTCACACCTATAATCCTAGCACTCTGGGAGGCCAAGGAGGGAGGATCTCTTGAGCTCAGGAGTGTGAGACCCTGTCTCTACTAAAAATAGAAAAAATTAGCCAGGTGTAGTATTATGTGTCTGTACTTCCAGCTGCTTGGCAGGCTGAGGCAGGAGGATCACTTGAGCCTAGCAATTTGAGGTTGCTGTGAGCTAGACTGATGCCACTGCACTCTAGCTTGGGTGTCAGAGTGAGACTCTGTCTCAAAAAAAAAAAAAGAAAAAAAGAAAAGAAACATACTCACCTGACTCCCTTCTGATTTCAGTGTGGTGGTAGCAATGTGACAGTTTTGGCAGTCAAGGTATATGTAGAAGGGAGGCAGGAAAACCCTGAGCTAGCATTCTGTGACCTCACCTCTCCACAGAACTGCTATTGTCATTTTATCTGTAGTGGAATTGACAGTACACACTAATGGAATTGAGATTGTTTCTGAGAAAAAAAATTATCTTTGCCATGAATCCCTCAAGTAATTGCCAGTTTCTAATCAGCATCTTCAATGAGACCATTAAAGCATTTGTGAGAGGTTCTTTCTTTTCCATGATCCTTGGAGGCAGGCAGGGTCTCATGTATAAGAGAGAAGGAAATGCTGAGGACACTGGAGGTATTGGCAGTGAGGCCTGTTTTCTATGCTCGATTGTGTGCTTCCCCGAGAAGGTATTTCACCCAAAATTTAACACTTTGTTAACTCCTGGGTTCCTGAGATGTCCCTTTATTTAAGTTATAGGAAGAAATATGAGGTGATGTAAAGAAAATAAGAATGCTAAAATGGGCAGGATATAGAACATTGAATATGATATCATAAATTTATACTATAATCACTAAAGAATAATTAGCACAATGTACATGTATTTGGGAAAAAGATGATATGGAAATTTTCTACAAAAATACTATTTACCTGTATGGACTCCTGTTTAGCTTCGAGGTGTAAACAGAAAAGTTTATAAAAGAGGCTGTCACAAAGTTTCAGGATCAAGTGGTTTAACAGGAGGATTTCACAATCATATTTGAATATCACATAAGTCAATGCTTCTAACTCCCATTTGAAGACATTACAATGGAAGTATAACTTCTAAATAAAGTATGAAAATCAAATGGATCATTCATAACCAAAACTTCCAGATGCTGTACAAAATATACTATTACAGAAAAATCTCAGCTCTATACACATAGAAATATATAAAATAAAAATACTAGTAGACAAATCCTAACTGATTATTAAAAACAATACATAACGACAATTCAGTTTATATGCAAAGTTTGAGAGTAATTCAATATTAGGAAATCCATTGATAATGTTCATCATTTTCATAAAGATAAACAGAACGGTTACATAATCATATTTGTAGATTCAAGAATGTCTATTTGGCAGAATTTAATGTGCAGTGTTACTTAAAGCCATTAAACTTAGGAATTTCAAACTTGACAAAACAGTCTTCATACTCATGGAAAACAAGAAGAAGATTACTATTTTCAGAAAAAATACTAAAAAGCACAATATTGTCTATATTATTTATTAGATTTGAAGTGAGTTTTATCCAAGGCAGTTGAAGGTGGAAGAAGAAATGGAAACAAATATGTAAGATTCAATTTGCAGATGAAATGATTATAAATACCTGGAAATACAAAGGAATTGTAGAAAAAGCTAATACAAAAAAATACTTTGGTAAACTAATACAGTATAATATTGATGCACAAAACTGTAGCCAGTCTAAGTATAATTCTTAATCATTTATGAATACAGTGTGAGAAGAATACAATGAAAAAGTATGATATAAATTTTAAAAAGTAAAATAAAATTACCTAGGAACAAATCTAATTAAAAATGTGCAGAGTCTATATGAGCAAAATAATAAAGAATTATTTGAAATACATGAATGAAGACTTAAACAAATGGAAAGTCATGTCTCATTCTTGGATAGAAAAACTCAGTAATATAAAGAAGTCATTTATTATGATAATTTCAATATTTGATCTGATTATACTTTATTGACATGGATCAGTTTTTTTTTTTAAGTTAGCAATTATTTTGCAAAGTGGACATGGAAGAACAAACATATAAGAATAGCCAAAATCCTTGAAAAAGAAACACAATGAGACTGTTTGGTCTTGCTTAAAACACATTAAAATAGTATGAGAAAGCAAACTCAATTCAGTAATTGCTTGGGTACCATTATGTGGCCACCTTATTTGGACTATCCAGGTGTCTATCTTCTAGTTATGCAATCAGAAGTTAATTGGTTGTTTGCGATTGGTTAAGCCAAAATTTTGTTCTTCTCTAAGTTAGTAATTTACAAAAAAAATGCATTTGAATTAGATATTTGTATTATTAGGTACTAACCCAAGACACTAAAGTCATTTCTGTCTAACTGGCTCTTATTTAGTTATTTTAACACTCCACAGAGGAAATTGTTTTCTACTGCATTTTCCAAATGTATGGCAAGTAGGGTCTCAAATCCACCACCCTGTTTCTACAGCCTAACTCTTCTAGGGCTTGCAGCAAAATCTTAAATTTTCAGTTCCTTTTTGACATTCCAAGATGCCAGCTTCCTCTTTCCAATTCTCATTGTCCACTATTTTTTCTTTATTGTAGTTTTCAAAGAGACAGAGTATCTTAATTGTTAGTTATTTCTTTTACAGAGCAGTGAGTGGCTCTTTTTAAATATTTTCTTTTTATGAACATTACACATGAGAGAAATTCAGAATATTCACTTAACATTCATTCCTTGTAAAATATCTTTATGCCTCTCCTTTTATCTTCCCTAGGCACACACACCTTACCCGAATGTCTTTACGTTAAGCTTTTCCTTTGGCAACTTTAAGGGTGATGAATCCTCAGCCACTCTCTCTGTTTTGATGGTGTTGGACTATATAACTGTCTAGGAATGACCAAAGATGCCCACAGTGGCCATGTCTTTTAGAGTAGCTAAAGAATATCAGCTCCTAGTTCATCTCCCTGAAAACCTGAAATATGAGGGTGGAGCCTCTCATGGGAACAGCTATATATGCTCTGGGGCTGAGAGGAATATCCAGATGTGCTGTCACCTAAAAAGCTACCTTTTGGAGACATTACGGTTTTCTTCCCCAGCCCCAGTTTTCATTTCTTGGAGGCATATTCGTGACTAGCCAATTGGATGCTGGTACTAAGGAAAAAAGAAATGATTCCTGCCTTCTGGAGTTTCTTACACTTATGAAGGGAGAAAAATCATCCCAAAGGACAGGGAAACCGTACCCCAGTGAGACAGTGCAAGAATCTGCAAAGCAGAACACATTTCAGGCACACAGCGAGGCACAGTGCTGTGTCTCCTGGGAGTGTGGTCATCCAGTACTTCAGTGAGCAGGATAGCAGTGGGAGGCTGTCCCAAGTGACAGGAGGCCTGACTTAGCACTTGAGTCAGACATATCTGTGTTCTTGTCATCACTGCCCCACCCCGGGCTTGTCACCTTGAAAAGATGTGTTCACTGATTTTAAATGAGTTTTTCGTCAACGTTAAAATGAATTTTATTCAAAGCTGGAAGCATTCCAAAAAAAAAAGATAGAAAAGAAAAAAAATGAATTTTAGCAGTAAAGCTTGAAAGATATGAAAATATTTTCAAACAGGCAAGAAAAATATAGCTTTTAGAACAAAAAATGTAGACATATAATACTCCATTTGTGAAAAATTTTTATAAATTTTTTCTTCCCCATACTGAGTATAATAAGTCTTTCTGTTTCTTATTTAGAGGTGATTTTGAATGGAATTTTAGGGCTTAGCTTTGGGAATGCTACCTGGGAAAAGAAAAAAAAGAAGGAAAAATTTCTCTTCCATTTGGTTGAAAATAAGTGAATACGTGTCCACAAGTCTGGTAGAAAAATTGGTGAATGACAAACCTTGACCAGAACATCCATTTCTCTCTTTTTTGCAAGATGGGGAATTTGTGACAATGGGGTAACTCTGTTTTGCATACTGCTATCTGGATGTTGGAGTTTTAATGCTAAATCTTATGGGGTGGCATTTGGTAACTCCCAAATTTGTTTACTAAATGGTTTGTTATAATGGAAATAAAGATTAAATGATCTGTTTATTTTCTAAAACGGATAGATACTTCTTCTGTTGGAATAAGACATTTAAGTGCCTTACAATTTCTGTTATAATACATATATTTTTTCTCCCATGATTCCTGGCCCCTCAACTCCTGTAAGCCTTCCTATTTCCTAAGTGACTAGAGCAATAAGAACACATTTGTTAGATTATTTGGTCTTGTGTCCTTGGTTTTTGAAATAACTCCTAATCAGTAGAGGTGAAAGATAGTCTTTTGTTATTTACAATAAGCCCTTTCAAACACTTGAGATTGTGGTGTTGGTTTTTGTTTTATTTTTTCTTATTTTGTTTATACAACCCTCAAGTGGAACATAAATGAGCTTATGTCATTATATTAAGGGGATTTCTGGAAAGTCCCTAGAAATAACTCTTTGGGAGGCTGGTTGCCAGGGGACACAGCCACATACCTAACTGAATGCAATTTTTATTTCCATCCCCAAACTCTGGGAAGAAGAGAGGGTCTTAAGGTTAATTACCAATCATGTAGGGACCATTCCTGGGCAAAAATTGGCTTAAGCCCAGAGTCAGCGAAACTAGGTGTGCTCTCCTTGGGGCCAGAGGACAATAGGTCCGGACACGGCCTGTTGAACAAACAGAACTATTCCTCATGACAGATAGCTTTATGACAGACAACCAAACACCTGTAGTCTTGCAAACAAGCCAAGGCATCTCATTGTACTGCATGTGGTAGTGAGATAAAGAAGTTAAGATAAAAGAAGTTAAGATGCAAACGTCTGCTTCCCTTAAGCAATCGTCTGGAAGGAATGAAAATGTGTTTTCCTCAAGGCGCCCAAGATAGTCACATACCAGGAAATAGCTGCTGGACATAGAAAAAATATATAATAAAACGACTGATAGAATTCACTACTTCAGTCCTGTACATATTGTGTGTGTGTCTGTGTGTTTCTTTCTGTGTCCATCCCCTGTTCTGCAATCCGGGCCATGACAAATCACCTGTGGTTTACTTAATTATACCTATGAAATGAAGTTTCCATAAAAACCCAAAAGGGTAAGGGGATTGGGAAGCTTCCAGATAGCTGAACATCTAGAGTTTCCTAGAAGGTGGTGATTCTGGCCAGAGCATGAACTTGTACCCTGTCTCCAGGTAGATAGTGTTGGAATTGAAGTGAGTTTGAGACCCAGCCATTGTCTCTTGCAAAATCGATTGCCTGCTTGTTCATTGGGAGACATGCTCTCATCTTTGGTCACAGAACTCTTCTGTGTTGATTGTTGCGGTGTGAGAGAGCAGAGGAAAGACATTTATGATATGAGATTTTTTTTCCCCCTTAGAATTTCCTTTCATCTTATAAACATAAACACTGAATTTGAGTGATTATGCAGTCTTATTTAAACACTGTATATTTTCTCAATTAAAATTATGTAAATAACCCTGACCAAAAAGCTGAGGGCTGAGCCCAGTGACTCCAAGCTAAGGCCAAACGTCTTTTTTTTTTTTTTTAAAAGACAGAGTCTCCCTCTATTGCCCAGGCTAGATGCTGTGGCATCAGCCTTGCTCACAGCAGCCTCAAACTCCTAGGCTCAAGTGATCCTCCTGCCTCAGCCTGCCCAGAAGCTGGGACCGCAGGTGCCCACAACCACAGCTCGCTAATTTTTTCTATTTTTAGTTGCCTGGCTAATTTTTTTTTCTATTTTTAGTAGAGATGGAGTCTTAATCTTGCTCAGGTTGGCCTCTAAATCCTGACCTCAAGCGATCCTCCTACCTCAGCCTCCCAGAATGCTAGGATTACAGGCATGATTCACTGTGCTCGGCCCTATGGCCAATCTTGAGGCTACCAAAGGAGGTCACTAAGGCCCAGTTAGTTTGTCCCGGGGAGCCTCCGCTACAGGTTTCCCAGCCTGTTCACACCAACCATATATGGAGCATTTTATAAAATTTGTCTGCCATGTAATTCCTGTTTGCCTAAGTATTTAAGAATTTTATTCCATGATTTCAGCTTAAGCTTTTTATTTTCTTGGTTGAAAATATGAGTAGATTGGTATGGTCTGAAGAAGCAGAGATAAGTTTTGAAGTATGCTGTTTGTTTCACGCTGAGTTTGAAAAGTAATATAATCCCCCATGGACTCACCATGCAGGCGAATAAATAAGCTGTGGGCAATTCTGGTGTGTCTCCCTAGAGGGACCAAACTTCTGATTTTTTTGCTGGTCTTTCTAGCTTAACCATCTATTTATCATGAAGCAGACTTTTCCTTAGTTTTGCCTCTTTTGACTTTTCATTAACTTAATATTCCCATTAATATACCATTAAAATTATGCTGAGAAGGTTTTTTTATGGTTTCTGGCCTCATTGTGTGATACACATGATGCTGAGCCTGTGGGTCACTCAATTTATTCACCTATTGTACTGCATTTGGAACTTCAGTGATTTCAAATTTGTTTTATATTTTTGACAATGTCATTCTTGGCTTTGTTCTCAAGTGCAAACACTTTATATATTCATTCACCTAAAGAAACTAAGAGGCCAGGTATGGTGGCTCATGCCTGTAATCTTAGCACTCTGGGAGGCTAAGGCAGAAAGATCACTTGGGCCCAGGAGTTCGAGGTTGCTGTGAGCTAGTCTGATGCCACAGCACTCTGGCCTAAGTGACAGAGAAAGGCTGTGTCCAAAAAAGAAACTAAGGTACAAAATATAATTTTAAAGAGTTTATTTGAGCTAAGTTTGGTACAGCTGCCTGGAAGACTCAGAACCAAGTAACCCTGGATGTGAGCTCCATTTTTTACAAGCATGATTTTTTTTTTTTTTTTTTTGAGGCACAGTCTCACTGTGTGACCCGGGCTAGAGTGGTGTGGTGTCATCCTAGCTCACAGCAACCTCAAACTCCTGGGCTCCAGCGATCCTTCTGCCTCAGCCTCCCGAGTAGCTGGGACTACAGGCATGTGCCACCATCCCCGGCTAGTTTTTTCTATATATTTTTAGTTGTCCAATTAATTTCTTTCTATTTTTAGTAGAGACGGGATCTCGCTCTTGCTCAGGCTGGTCTCGAACTCCTGAACTCAAACGATCCGCCCGCCTCGGCCTCCCAGAGAGCTAGGATTACAGGCGTGAGCCACCGCGCCCGGCCACAAGCATGATTTTAAAGGTAAAAAGGAGAAAAGAATTGGGCCAATGAAAAGTTGTCAGGAATTCCCATTTGATTACTCAAACATTGATTAGTGATAGGCTATTGTTGAACTATAGGTTATAAGTTTTGGTGTCCAGATGTGGCATTGTTAATTTATAGCTACTTGTGGTATCAGTAAGTCTAGAGTTCACATAACAAGCAGCTTCAGGAGATGATTACTTAGCTCAAGGGACAAGGTGTGGAGTGGGAACATGACTGCTGCCTCATTCCTGTAGCTTTCTGGACCTTATAATTTAGAGGAGGCTTACATTCCTGAAATGAAAAAGTTCATTTTCTTTCTAATTTCCCCATTTAGATCAAAATTCTTTTGAAAGAACTAATGATTTATGCCTGAGTGTCAAAGTGTCCCTCACCAATGAGAGGGCTTACTACTCCAAGATAGTCCTGTCCCATGTTAGGTGATGGGGAGAGAGATGTCTCAGTGATAAATTTTATGACTGCCTAAAAACCATATTGGAATGGCATCACAAGAGTGGCAAAAACGAGACTTAAGTCAAGTCATTGATTTAGCTACCTGCCATCACTTGTTTTATCATCTCTAGCCTGAATATCATGATTTTAATTTTCTTAGAAGTAAAACAGTGAGAGACATATAACATTAGTAATTGGAATAGTAGAAATATATTCACACAAGAATTATAAAAAGAGCATCTGTATGCCAGAACAACAACAACTCTATTCCATTAGAGAGCCAATTAAGAACATGATGAAGAAAACTAAATCCATGTTCTTCTTTAGAGACTTGTAACCAAGTGGCATCTTCTCTAATTTTTCCTAGATTAGTTTCTACATCACGGGAAGCATTTATGTATATACAACAAGAGATGTTTGCCACCATACATACACTTTCTTGCACAGCTAATGTATAATCTAAAGATTGTGACTACCTAGCATAACCTCAGCCTGTTGTCAGTTGTTTTTTGTTGAGGTGCGATGGAGGCAGGAGTTCCTTTAGCAATTTTTGCTAAGGTTGGTTTCTAATCGTGGGTTTTTGTGAATTGTCAACCACAAAGGTAAAAATATTCTTCCAATAAAATTCATGGACCTATGTTTCCTCATATCCAGGCAGATAATTAGCATTTTTCCCCCAAAGAATGTCCATCTTGCCTAGAGAAAAGTTTGAGGAAACTAGTCCAGTGTTGGGCTTTCTTCAGAGCTGTCTATAGACAGTGATGTGACCAAACATCCTAAGAAACATTGCCCTTCAATTGAGCAGCACAGGGCCTGGCCAACAATACCTGCTATAATTTCTTCCAATGTGGTAAGAAGGAATGTTTTATTTAATGTCATCTCCAATAAAATTTTCAGGTTGGCTGTCATGACCATTGACCTTTGAATCTCCTGAGAGGTCACTGTTAAAAATCTTTAATTAATTTAGATATTTTTTCTTTTTTTCTTTTTACTGAGAAGCTTTCTAAGGCCTTGGCAATAATGCAGAATATGATGTTTAAGAAGATCTGGTTAGTAGACTACTTTTTCCAGGTCCATGGCCTTCCTGTTATTATTTCAAGGGGAGAAGGCTGATGTTTGCCAAATGTGATAGAAGGCAAGTTAAACAATATCAAAAGAAGAGCCTTATTCCAAGAAGGTGGAACGTTTCTGTAAACTTTGCCAACTGATTTTTTATTATTTCATTTGTGCCTTCCGCCAGTTCAGAAGACTCACAGTGGTACACACAATGGCAATGCTAAAAAATTGACCATATATTACAAATAGATTGAATTATTTGGCAAGTGAAAAGGGTTTCTTGATTCCAGTGAGACTCAGAAGAAACTTCCCAAGACGGAATAGGACAAGACTTTAAATGGTCATACTTAAAGATGCAATTGACAGAGAAATTTGGTCATTTTTTTTCAAACTTTATTGGACAGGCGAACCAAAGTCTTCTATTATCTCATTAATACTTAATGAAAATTTTATTTAAAAGAAAAAACAAATTGTACCTGTTTATTATTAATATGAAATCTAAATTTAATAAAACCTTATAATTAGATCTATCCAATGTCAATCAGATTTGACCACACTAGATAAGATTTTTATAAAATCTTAGTAACCTCTTACAATTTTTCTCATTCTCTTTCTTCCTCCAACTTCTGACATCATTTAGTTTATCTACCTTTTTTCTTTTATTCCTTTAGTGTAACCTCTAAACTAGGCAAAATTTCTTTTCCTTTAAGAAAAAGCATATCCTCATGTCTCATAACTTTTTTGACCAAAAAACATCTTATTTTCTTTATATATTGTATATCAAATTGTTTCTCTCTTTATCTCTTTACCTTATGTTTGGTTGCCTATATATTAGGCAGAATTTTAAGTCTGAATAACCTGAATTTATGGTGAATATCTAAGAACTAAGAAATTTCAACTGTCAGTCACATACTAATAATTTATGAATTTTAGAAATTTTATACTTTTTAGAAACAGGCATTATAATGGAAAAATTTTCAATGTGGAATAGAACATATTTACTGACATATCTAAATATCTGTTGTTTCTCGGAAATAAGAAGCTAAAAGTATATAAGCATAAACTCATACTCAGTTATTAATGTCCTAGCATTAGACATTATTCAGAAATGATTCAGATATTTAATGGTTACCCATCATTTAACTTAGCAAAGCTCTAAGTATATAGTTACCAAAAATATTTGAGAAACCTAAAAAATGTATTATAAGTTCATTTATAATATTCCATTTATATCTATCTTATGTATTCATTCTTAACAACTATGTTAGGAAAAATCTCATGAAATGTTAGACAAATCTAACTATCATCTCTTAACTTTCTTAAACTTTCTATTAACCATTTTTATATTACTGTATGTTAGGCACATATAAAAGTAATAACCTTTCTGTTGAACATATGCATTTTTTGGTGATTACTCTGAAGATATTTTGTTATACTAATAATATTAAACTAGTCATATAAATCAAAAGGTTTATTCAAGTCACATAAACTTCAAAAATATTTGAGCTTATTTATTTAATTTATGAGCATTCATTTATTCTTAAGTTAATTTGGGCCCATATAGACAATATAGACAATATACAAACACATCTATAGACATACATGCATGTAGATATGACATATAACTTACATAGGTACACATGTATGCATCTAAGTGCCAAAGAGAATCAAGAGTTCAGTGTAAAAGCAAGTAGAGCTTTAGACCTGGCAACAATCTTTTCATCCGCAATTCTTGGGCTCCATGAGGAAAATCAGGTGTACTGTGCCAACAGAGGAGCATGTGCTGTTTTTTTCTGTGTTGTTCAAGGGGTCCCCATGCTGCTACAAGTTTCTATTATGTCCCCTTACGTGATACCAAAGGTGGCAAGAGAAAGGAGAGACGGATGGCAGTAAATGGAAGAATAAGTCCTGGAGGACCCCATTTTAGAAGATGTTTTTCAAAAAAGCAAAAATCTCAGCAAAAATCATGTCAAGAAGAGTAAAAACAGAAGGAGCACATATAGTTAGCAGAGGTTTAAGAAAAGAGAAATTCAGTTGACTGAGAACATTTTATAGAGAAAACAGGCCTCAAATAAATATATGTATACATAGCCTAAATATCAGTTGTAATTAAGTAAACTTTTGATTATAGAACTCTTAAAAACTTTATCAGGACCAGGCATGATGGCTCATGCCTCTAATTCTAGCACTTTGGGAGGCCAAGGTGGGAGGATCACTTGAGACCAGGAGTTCAAGACGAGCCTGAGCAAGAGTGAGACCTTGTCTCTACAAAAAAAAAGAAAAATTAGCTGGGCATGGTGGCATATGCATGTAGTCCCAGCTACTTGGGAGGCTGAAGAAGGAGGATCACTTGAGCCCAGATATTTGAGGTTACAGTGAGCTATGACACCACTGCACTTCACTCTAGCCTGGGTGACAGCATAAGACCCTGTCATTAAAAAAAAAAAAAATCAGATCTGAATAAATAGCAAACATTCACGGTTCTCGGCTTTTTCTTTCTGAAATTTACACCACGAAGGAATGATGGAGATGGGGTATGTTTGTTTATTAGAGATCTAGTATGATCACTAGATTCTATATGCTATTTAAAGCTATTTGTCTTTGAGATTTTTTAATGAACTTTTTTCTGCATATATGGTTTCTTTTGGCTTGGGATATAAGGCTAAAAAACTAAAAACCAAACATTCCCTACCACATTGTAAGCATAAACAAACATTTTATACAAAAGACATGCCTAAGTAAATGACTCAAAACCAACACAAATGAACATGCATGAAAACAAAAGCAGTAAGTCCATTATGGCTTTAAGAAAGGTCTCCAAAGAGGTAGCAAAAAGTTGCAGACCTTCCAAGGTCATACCCCTTCCAGTGACAGCTGAAAGAAAGTTTGGATGGGTGTACGTGTGGTGCAACCCACGTCTGCAGGCCATATTTTCCAGTGTCTCAGCTTTTCAGGTGACCATCAACCTACAAAGGCCAAAGGAAAGATTAAAAGAGACAGTTGGTAAAACAGAGAAACAAAAGTTGTCCATGGGTGTAGAGAAGATTACAAATGTAATGTCCTGATTGAAAGTTAAGATAATTCACCTAAATTAGCTAAATGATACAACAATAATGATAATACATCAATTACTGGACTGAAGAAATTAATAGTTTATTTAGTAGGAGCACCAACATTTTAATCCTACAACATATTAAATTTACATCTTTCTGACTACCCTTTCCATGATATTCAGTTACTCTCCATTAATTACTAAAACCTCCTCATTAGTGACGCCTTCCTGGGTTCACTTAAACTTACAGTCCTTAACCTCCCAATCACCCTAATCACCCTAATCACCCTTCCGTCTTTGCTTTAACTTGCCTGGTGCAAACCACAATTGTGCTTTACTTGTCTGTTTCTTTGTATATGTTGTCATTAAGACACCTGTCTCCATGTGAATTCTAACCAATATTGTAATAAGATTATGCTCAAAACATATACATTCTGTCATTATTTTATTTGAAATATCCCATATGTTTATTATATTGTGAGTATGCTATTGGACTAATCATTTCTAAAAATATCTTAAATAAATTTAAAACAGTCAAGTAAAACTTTTATATAACAAATATTAAATTACAATTATGTGTTGAGTAAGAAACACTTCAGATATTATTTTAAAATATTCAATGTTCTCTAAGTATATTAGCAAAATGGATATTTTAAAATTTACCTTAGGCCGGGTGCGGTGGCTCACGCCTGTAATCCTAGCACTCTGGGAGGCCGGGGCGGGCGGATTGTTTGAGCTCAGGAGTTCGAGACCAGCCTGAGCAAGAACGAGACCCCGCCTCTACCAAAAATAGAAAGAAATTAATTGGACAGCTAAAAATATATAGAAAAAATTAGCCAGGCATGGTGGCGCATGCCTATAGTCCCAGCTACTCGGGAGGCCGAGGCAGGAGGATCGCTTGAGCCCAGGAGTCTGAGGTTGCTGTGAGCTAGGCTGATGCCATGGCACTCACTCTAGCCAGGGCAACAAACTGAGACTCTGTTTCAAAAAAAAAAAAAATTTACCTTAAACAATACACTTTTTGAAAGTGAAAAAGAAACTTCTTTAAAAGGGGATATATTTTATCACAATTCATAGAAAACATACATACACAAACTAAGCAAAAACAATAGAATCAGATTTTTAATCTTGCTCAAATTTATTACGTGAATTATGACACCCTTTGTGTATCATCACATATACATCATGACATTATTGTTAAGGGTTTCCATCTGTTTCCACCACACATTATTGACCCAGGCTCCACTGTTACACATTTGTTCATTTTCAGACAAAACTGGGATGAAGACACCTTCATGCTCATGCTGTGATAATTCCTGATAATATACCCTGAGAGATTCCTGAAACAAAGGGACTTGTTTATTGTGCTCAGGTTTCCACTATTAAGTGTCTCCGGTGAGGGGCACTTAGGGAACTCAGGACACACGGATGCCTGCAGGTCTCACCAGTGTGGGTCGGGCAGGGCCTGGGCTGAAGGGAGGCTCTGTGCTCTTGCACATGGACTGTCACATCACAAATTTTTCCGTGATTCCATGTCTCTTTCCCTCTAGAACTGATGACTGTGAACCTAAAATAATGAAAAAGGTCAGAATCTCTTAATAATTTAAAGAAAGCATTGACATGCAGAGCATATATTCAAGTTGCCCTGAATATAATAAGCTCCTGTTAGCGGCAGCTACAAATGGGATTGTAAGGGAAAGAAGTTTCTAAGTTATTTACTAAGAATTTACATTAAAATTTCATCAAGGTCTTGATTGGCTATACTTTGCTTCTTGTATCACAAATTCCAGGAACATGAAGGTAATGTAAGGCAGCTAGTCTGAACAGTTGCCCCCAGGGCCAATTGTAGGGGGTTGTCTTAGGTCACATACTCATCTCTGGGCCTGATCGATTTTGTATATCTCACATAGAAAGCTCTGAGATATTTTTCTTTTCCCAGGACACAGAGGGAATGTGTTCTGAAGGCAAATCTGTCACTGCTGCTACCATGTCATTTCTGTCCACTCATATACTTGTGATCTAGGTAATGACATGGCCATGCCCTTTTCAGGACAAGTGTTCAAGCTCAGAAATTGCACCCACAACATATTTGCTTCTAGAGATTTTCACCAAATACCAACGTAAGTACCTGACTTCTGGATAATTCCCACTGAAAGAAAATGAGTTTGTAGCATAAATCTGGTCCCTCCACCAGCCTAGGCTCTAGCAAAAGTCATCATGATCATAATCTCATCTCTCCTGTGTGGACAGAGGAGTATGACATAGCTCCTCCAGGGCTTGTATTTGTAGCAAAAACCCCGTTCCTCCTGCACTATCCCTCACCCACAGGTCCTTGACAGCACCTTCTATGTGCTGAATATTTTTCCCCACAAACCCTCTTTATTGACTTTTCAGTGTGTCCAAGGCCACCCCTCCGGTGTTTGCATCTGGGACCTCCTGGAGTTAAAATGTCCATATGTTCAAGACCATGCTCCTAGAGCTGGCTGGGGTAAGAGCAAATGCAACAGCTAAACAGGGCTTTTGCCATGCTTTTTGACTCAGGAGTGTCTCTTTCTAGGACCTGAGAGTCATTGCTTTCAAATTTAAATAGCGAGGAAGATGGAGTCCTGTCAGATTTTGTAGGAAAGTAGGAGCCTATCTTCAGCAGGCCCCTGGCTCCAAGTTGTAAATCTGCATCTTGTCATGAAGACAAGAGAAGTCTATTTTTCCCTTCAATATAGCCAATTCAATTTTCTTTCAAGATGGCCTACCCCATCACCAGGTGAATGCAGGATGCACTATATATGACAAGTGATGCTGTCAAGTCTTCTATGTGGACTAATTATGGTGACTATTCTTTATTTCTGGAATCTCTTAGAGTGCTTGTGATGCACATCACATTCTGGATTAATTATGTAATAAAACAGTTTTCCTGTTCTACCATTGTGGATGGTTTTACAGGTTTCCTGGGGCTGGAGATGATTTTTTATTTATTATATTTCTGAAAAGCTGTCCAGACTTTCCAGACATGGTGGAAACATATAAGGTACCCACCAGGCTTCACTCTAGAGGCATCTTTCCCTCTGGGGCCTCCACTCACAACACACAATTGTACAGCAAAGTGTGCATTGCTTCAAAATCTGTAGGCAGAATTGCCTCTCTGCCTGTTTGGGATCTACGGTCTCTTCCAGAATAGTTACAAAAGATTTCTACAAAAAGTAACTTCACAGGGCAGCAGTTAGTCATTTCAGCTCTTTCTTTCAATGCTCTTGTCAGTTTCAGAACTCTAAGGGTTGTCAGAATACATAGGGCCTCAAAACTCAACCAGGCTTTCACATGTGCAATGAATAAGGCTTAGCATCTCAACTTCTCCATCCTCTTCCACAAATGTTCATGGATGTGCAGATGGCACCTGCCAATTCCCCACTCTCCAAGACCTAAATTTATAGCTTGAAATTTATATCCAGGTCCTGGGGTTCTTCAGGATGTGTTAAAACCTTCCCACGAGGGCTCGTCTCTAGCTTCCCTCCCCTCACTGGAACACCCAAGAACACAGAGCCAGGTTCATCTCACCTAGAATCCGCATATAAGATCTGGCCTCCACCTGGGATTCACAGACAGGACCAGACTTTGAACTGAGGATTTACAGAAAACTCAGGGGAGACATTTTCTGCATTGAGAGAGAGCAACATAGATACATTAAAGTCTCA
>CAUYSK010085947.1:0-18591 GCA_963575035.1 Avahi laniger | reverse complement strand
TTTTGCTTGAGTTTGGGTTTGTTGAGCTTCTTGGATTGGTGGGATTATAGTTTTCATCAAATTTGGAAAATTTGGGATAATTATTCTTCAAATACCTTTTTCTTTATCCCCTTTTGGTGAACCAATTACCCATGTTAGGCCTCTTGAAGTTGTCCCACAGCTCACTGATGTTCACTTGAGTATTTTTTTTCTTTTTTTGAGACAGAGTCTGGCTCTGTTGCCCTGGCTAGAGTGCCGTAGCATCAGCCTAGCTCACAGCAACCTCAAACTCCTGGGCTCAAGCGATCCTCCTGCCTCAGCCTCCCGAGTAACTGGGACTACAGGCATGCACTACCATGCCTGGCTAATTTTTTTCTATGTATATATTTGAAGTTGTCCAGATAATTTCTTTCTATTTTTAGTAGAGACAGGGTCTCACTCTTGCTCAGGCTGGTCTTGAACTCCTGACCTTGAGCGATCCGCCCACCTCGGCCTCCCAGAGTGCTAGGATTACAGGCGTGTGCCACCGTACCCGGCCATCAATATTTTATTATATATTCTTTGATATTTTACTTCCTGTTCATATAGTACCATTTTTACATATTATGGTTCATACATACTGTTCTTTGAGACTTGCTTTTTACTTTGTAATAGGACATTCTTTCATGTCAGTACACTAGATGATTCTTTTTAATGGCTGTATAGTATTCCATTGCATGGATATGTTAAAATTTGTTCATTTGATCTTTTATCAATATATATGTGTGTGGTTTTCAATTATCCGCCATTGCAAATAAAGCTGTAATAGACCACCTTATAGGCATATCTTTAGACTCTCATCTGTGTATTTCTGTAGGATAAATTCTTTGGAAAGGAATTCCTAAGCCATAGGCCCAAGATCTCTTTCAACAACTATTGAAAATGTGGGGTCACCTAGGCAACCACCGCAAACCAGATCTTGTGTTGGAGTGGGAATTTCCTCTCTAGGTGATGGCCTGAAAATTAGCAAATTTCCAGCACTGCACTTTTGATGGGTCTTTTCACTTCGTATCCAACATACAGGCCTAAAATGAATCCTTTCTTGCTTATTTTTATGGGTGATAATGTGTTCCTCCCACCCGGCACTTCTTTTTATTTCACTACAGCTATAACAAGCACTTATAAGAACAGCAATCTAGGTTACCTGAAAACCTTTTCCTTGTTAACTTATCTCAAAAAACTAAGACGAGAAAGAGAATTGGAAGGCAGTAGCTCAGTCATAGTTATATAAAACTGCCCTTGGGCATATCATTAACTTTTCCCCCCTGGTTTATCTGTTTAAAAATAGGGATACAATTCATTTGTTAGGCTTTAGTGGACAACCCATAGCCCTCGTTAGGGTGGACATACTCTGTCACTTTCTCTTCACACAAATGTAAAGCAGTTTACTTTAGAAAAATCCTAAGTGAATGAGATGCTTAATAATAATAAATAAGTATCTTAATACTCTGTGATTAGCACTCAGTAATGACTAATGTTTAGACCTCCTTGTTTCTGTCAAAAATCCATTTTATCAGACACAGAAATGGCCTAAATTATTTGATATGCATTAGCTATGAAAAAGACCTCTTGCAGCACTGGATATTCAAGTCTGTGACCCTTCCCAGCTGGAGCAGCAATTAGGCAAGCTATCTGTTCCATTCAGACCCAAAAAGGAAAGGATTCAATGCCAGCAACACAAAGCACAGCAGTTTCAAACTCAAGATACTCTCATTTCAATATTGACTCACATGACCTTCCCCACCACCCCTTACCCCCAAATTGCTCTTATTGCCCTACAGCCTTCTACTGTTTCTCAAAGGTGTCACAGGACCACCTGCACAACAATTGCCTGCTTGTTAAATTGTAGACTCCTGGGCCCCGTCCTGATTTAAATAAAACAGGCTTAGGAATATACAATTTTTAACAAGTATTCCCTGGTAATTTAATTTGAGGATCCCTACCCTCCTAGACCATGCATCTGAAACATTCACATGCATTGAGGGCACCTAAGTAGTTTATTAAGATGTGACACTAAATCAGATCTTGGGTGGCGCCTAAGAGTCTGCATTTCTAACAATTCCAGGTGATGGTGATGTCGCTGGTCCAATGGCCATACTTGAACAGAGAGGCCCTGCTATGGGACACCGGGAGGGCAAAGCTCTTTTATTCACCTTTATAACCTCAGTGTCATGCAGGGCTTGAGCCTGGTGCGTGTTTCATTGATGGAACAAATGAACAAATATTAAATCAGAGATGGTAAGAATGCTGGCAATGTTATCTAGTCTGTAGCTAACACTGCAATAGCTTCATCACAGGCAGTGTGATGTGTATGGTTGTGTTCTTTCCAATATACGACCTAGGGGTGGTTAGTTGCCCGTATCACACATTGCACACAAAAGGCCACAATCCAGAGGCAGCTATTATAGGGCAGGGGTCCCCAACCTATGGTGAGTTGTATAATTATTATATATTACAAGGTAGTAATAATAGAAATAAAGTGTACAATAAATGTATTTATGCGCTTGAATCATCCCGAAACCAATTCCCCGCCCCGCCCCAGTCCATGGAAAATTATCTTCCATGAAAACAGTCCCTGGTGTCAAAAAGGTTGTATTGGGGGCTTCAGCTATCTTTGCCTATGAACAACATTGGGGTCTTGCTAAATGACGAAAGAGATGAATGTCATTGGGAAATTGTGATGTTTGAGACATGTGCATTGATAAAATACTGCAGATGTATTTCCTGATCTTGTGGGAAAATAAGAATAAAAGAAAACCACAGATCGTATTTCAAGGTCATTAGGCTACTGATTATTTAGGTCTTCTAACTCTCTGGTTAGCCAAATCCTGCTGAAAGCACCTGCCTTAATTATACGGTTTATGCCAGACCTTCTTGGAGCTCTTCAAAGGAAGGAGGCCTGGCACAGGGATGTCTGAGTGTCCTGTGACTGCATGCTAAAAAGCGCCTGCATGTGAGGCTGAATTCACCCTGACACTTGTTTTTACTGTGACCTGTTATTGAGCATATGAGCAGAATGTCTGTAGCTCACATCTAACTCTAACGAAGGTGAATAACCGAGTTGGCTCATGTTGGCAGGCAATAGGAAGTAGGTGGGTTCAGGGCCAATGCCATCTTTATATTTGATTTGTCTGCATACATTTAAAATAATTAAAGTGACTCACAAAGAGTTATGTCACCAACATTGCAATGTTAATTGAAAACTACATCCATGTAATGCTCTTTCTCTCTTTAGCAAATCCTTGGCATCAGAAAGGTAAATGATTTGCAAAAGACTTAAAATATACATTTAGAATATCCCTTCTCAGGACATTTCAAATTTAGGCAGGCAGAAGCAAAAAGAGCTGCTTCTGGCCCCAGTAGACTAAGTATGTGTCCTCCTAGGGCAGGGGATTAATCGTAGGACCAGGAACCATGTTCCTCATACTGACTCTGAGAGAAGAAATGCAAAGATAAGAGACAGTGGGTTAAAGTGGAGGAGACTCCATCAGGTTGATAAACAGCAGGTGTCTTTTTTAATGAAAACTTTGTCTGGGAAAGCATATATTGGAAATCTCTCCGTCTTCACTAGCAGTCTATTCAAAGCAAAAGAATAGTAATAATAATAATAGCAATAATAACTTAAATTCTGAAATATGAGATGAAATGCTATGAACACATTTTATTAAATATTAGACATCCACTTTTCTGTTTAAACCCTAACTGATAAATGAGGTGATATTTGGGACAGTGTGTAAAAAGGCAAGAAAATGTGAAATAATTTTCAATTATGTTTCAGGGGACAAAGACTTCCTACATCAGTAAAATATTAGGAAGTTTTGCCTGGTGTGATGGTACAAGGTATTTTGAATGACTGTTCAGAGTACAGAAGTTAAATTAAGCAGAGCTTGAGAGAGAGGCCCTGCAGAGGGTTTTTCCTTCCCTCTGGGGGTTCAGAAGATTTGTAGGCACACACATGAAGGCAGAGCAGTGAGGAGGACAGTCTGGGGAATTTTAAGGTTCACAGAACAAGTTGTATGAATGCTTTTCCAGAATTTACTCAATTACATATAGTTTAGACGAAGATGAGGGAGGAGAATGTGTTTTGATCATCAAAGTGTAAGTCAAACTTTGGTGCTACTCAAATGTTGTATTAAATGTTCTATGAAAAAGGGTCTGGGCTTGAAAGGCCAGGAAGGAGGCTCACTGCTGGTTACTTTTGCTTCTCCTGAAAGGACTTTTTGTGCCTCAATTAAATCCTAGCCTTGTGCAATTCAGGTCATTCTTGCTGAGCTCACCAGCCCAGAGAGGTCAGCAGCAGTGCTATATACAAACGAGTGTAGAATGGCTTTAAGGACCCAGGCACAGCTCTGTCACAGGGGTTGGCAAACTTTTTCTGTAAATGGCCACATAGTACATATTTTTGTCTCTGTGGGCCACGTGGTCTCTTTCACAACTACTCATCTGTACTATTGTAGCACAAAAGCCACCAGATAATATGTAAACACATGAGTATGGCTGTGTGCCAATTAAACTTTATTTACAAAAGCAAGGTGGAAGGCTATAGTTCCCACTCTATGGCGATAGAGCATGTGTCTTTGCCTTGCTGTGTTTCCTGTGAGTCAAAGAGATATCTTTCAAAATAGACCTGTTTCTATTGATTCTTTATTACAAGTTTAAGCAACATTTCTTTAGTAGCATATATGTGGACTATACTATATTAGGTACTGGGGGTGAGGGAGCAGTTTGAGATGAGAAGGAAGGAAAGATGTATAACATCAAGCTTTATTCCCCCAAAGTGGCTTCAGTCATTCTAGAGAGCACAGGCAGGTGGGTAAATAAGACATGTCAAAAAGGGAAAGTATGTTTAGTGTAGAAGCAGGCAGATACAGATTACAAACTGTATGTCTCTTTTTTGGTATGTTCCATTGCCCTAATTGTTTATGGATGGCAAGGAATTCTCCCAAAGCCCAGGGGATATGGTGTTGACTGTAGAGATTATTTATATAACTATGAAATCCAATCCATTGGGATTAGACGTTATTTATCCTATCCTCTTCCTTGTAAAGGCAGTATTGCTAATGCATTGACCCAAACATGAGGGAGTTTTGTCTGTCTGGTATATCACTGCTTCTCATACTTGAATGTTCCTAAGAATCATCACCAGGGGATCTTGTCAAATAAAATACAGATTCTGCTTCAGTGGGACTGGGGAGGGACCTAAGATTCTGCATTTCCAACAGTGTCCCTGTGCTGGTCATCGGGACATCCTTTGAGCAGCAAGGGCTAAAGATACTTCAACAAGTTTACGAACAGCATCTACATTAGATGAGAGGCCAAGCATCCCAAACTAAAAGCATTTTCTATTGGAGGATTTTCAAAGTGTAAATGTTGGGTAGCTAAATGATTCCACTTCTTTAAAATCTGTTCCCTCCTACAGCTTCCCTTCCCAACAGTAAACATTCCCCATTTATTAATTAGTCATTTTTAAAATACAAAGGCTGCTGTGAAAATTCAAGTAGATTATCCGAGTTGGTGAACCCTTTATGCTAAACCTTAAAATTACACTTTAGACAGAAATGGCTTCTTAGATAAGGGTGAGCCCCCACACAGGACCATGAGAGAATGGGATAAGGAGAAGGGTAAGTTTGGTGAGGAGACAGAGTCATAAATGTTTGGGTCATAGAAACTACCTAAGGCAGCCAAAGCCTGGATTAAAACTGCTGAAATCGCTATGGACACACAAAGGAACTCTATATCCAGGGCTGAAAGACCAAGATAGGAGAGAATGTCCAAAGGATGTATGATCTAGGAAAAGGTCCTGGAATCACATTTACTGCACAACTGAAAGGGATCCAAGGAATAATCTAGTTCTTCGTTTCCCACCTTTCTGGTTCCATGATCCTAAGGTATATTGCCCATCATTCAAAACGGCCCACCAACAAGGCCACTCTGAAGCAAGGACAGCAAATCAAGCCCTCTGTCTCCTCTCTGCACCCAAACCTCTGGCAGACATATCAGAATTTCAGGGAGGAAGATGAGAAGTTCATGTCCGATAGATCCCACTGTTTTGAGACTTCATAAAGCTCACTTATTTTATAGATGAGAAACCCAAGGCCTAGGGACAACTGACTGGTACACACTTAGCTAAGTTGTTTTTCTATAGTTGATCTTCAAATCAGATCTCCTAACACACAAGCTCATATCACTCTACTACAATCTGCTCTTTAGTTGATAGAGTGTATCTGTTAGAAACTCAGTGGCATTGCATGGACTATGTATCAATTATTTATGAGCTTATTTTTTATAACATTGTATAGTTATTCCTCACAACTTTTTGGAAAGATAGGTAAGCAGTTAAGATTCACATTTTTAAGTTACAAGGTGCTCCCTCACTTATCCTCAGAAAAGTGCCTGAACTATTGATTATATGACCACAAGAAAAGTTTGATGAATTAATTGTGACTATCTTACCTGCTTAATAGCAAAATTAATTTAATCAAATGGGATGTGTATAAAACATGAGAAGCACATTAGGAAATACAACATATTATATAGAAATATACCCTATCCTTGAAAGGCTCGCATTTTTAGTGGTGAGACAAATATATATTCGTGAAAATCCTCTAAGAAATGTTCGAAAGTCTGCAAAGAATTTTGTAGAATCTCCCATAAAGTCCTATAAAAAATATAACATGTGCATTCTATTAGAGTAGTTTATCATTCTGAATTTTTATGTTTATTTTTATTTTTTTTTAGACAGAGTCTCACTCTTTTTGCCTGGGCTAGAGTGCCGTGGCATCAGCCTAGCTAACAGCAACTTCAAACTCCTGGGCTCAAGCAATCCTTCTGCCTCAGCCTCCTGAGTAGCTGGGACTACAGGCATGTGCCGCCATACCTGGATAATTTTTTTCTATATAGTTTTAGTTGTCCGATTAATTTCTTTCTATTTTTAGTAGAGACGGGGTCTCGCCCTTGCTCAGGCTGATCTCGAACTCCTGAGCTCAAGCAATCCGCTCACTTCGGCCTCCCAGAGTGTTAGAATTACAGGCGTGAGCCACCACGCCCGGCTTCTGAATTTTAATTGTCTGCTCTTTTTTTGCATCTCTCACTACATTTTAAAAAAAAGGCAAGGAAGCCCATTGGCTAGCATAACCATACCAAAAGGTTATTTATTGATTGACTATACATGAATACATAATTGTATACTTTCTGTATATGGTATATGATATTATATATATTATATATAACATATATATATATATAAAATATGGTTTCAGTTACCCTAGGTCAACCATGGTCCAAAAATATTAAATGGAAAATTCCAGAAATAAATGATTCATAAGTTTCCAATTTTGCACTGTTCTGAGAAGCATGATGAAATCTCACACCACCCACATGGGACATGAATCCTCCCTTTGTTCAGCGTGTCCATTCTGTAGTCATGCCTGCCCATTAGCCAGTTAGTAGCCATCTGGGTTATCCAATCAACTGTCATGGTATCACAGTGCTTGGGTTCAAGTAACCCTTATTTTACTTAATAGTGGCCAGAAAGCACAAGAATGGTGATGCTGGCAATTCAGATATGCCAAAGAGAAAATTTAAAGTGCTTCCTTTAAGTGAAAAGGTGAAAGTTCTTGATCTTAGCAACCTCAGCAACCTATGCTGAGGTTGCTAAGATCTGTGGTAAGAACAAATCTATCTGTGAAATTGTGAAGAAGGAAAAAGGAATTTGTGCCAGTTTTGCGGTCGTGTCTCAAACTGCAAGAGTTCTAGCCACAGTGTGTGATAAGTGCTTAGTTAAGATGGAAAAGGCATTAAATTTGTGGCTGAAGACGTGAACAGAAACGTGTTCCGATTGACAACAATTGAGTCTGGTACTATTCAAGGTTTCAGGCATCTACTGGAGGTCTTAGAATGTATCCCCTACAGATAAAAAAGAACCACTGTACACATTATTTATTTAGTATATTTGTATAGTTTATGCCTTGTGTATAAGGTCAGACTCAGGACATTGTGATGTTTACTACTTTGGAAAAATTGTTCGTCAGAACGGACATTTTTGCTTCAACAACTAAACCAATGCTTCTCAAACTTTAATATGTAAAATTGTGCTATAAAAATTGAAAGACCAATGTTGAATACCAAATATTTTGCATATACATGCTATAGATCTATAAAAACCAATTTATTCCTCCTACAAAGGAGTAAATGCTTTACATAAATTATTTCATTTTTATCTTCACAACAAACTTACGAGACAGGAACAGTTATTACCACCATCTTACAAATGAGAAAACCAAAGTATCTTAGCTGAGGTCACAAAGTTATTAAATGGTGAAAGCAAGATATAAACACAGAGGTCAAACTACAGAATCTATTCTTCCAACCACTATGGTACAGTGCAGGGCTCAGCAAACTGTGAACCACAACAGATCAAATCCAGCAGCTGCCTGTTTTGTAAATAAAGTTCTATTGAAACAGAGCCACGCTTATTCATTTAAGTATTGTCTATTGCTGCTTTAGGCTGACCTGCAACAGCAGACTTGAATAGTTGGGACAGATTATGTGACCCTCTAGGCCTAAAATAGTTTCTATCTGATCCCATACAGAGAACATATATCAATCCTACTATAGTGTATCAAATTTATCATTCACTTTTATGAATTGAATGACTGATTTTGTCCTATAATTTTAAAATGTATATTGTACATAATATAGGAAATAAAATGCAACTGTGTGGCCCAAATTTTTCTCACTGTATTTCCAGGTAGTATATGAATAAAAATTCATTAGAGTTTGTTATCATTTCCATCATTTTGATGAATGATTTATAAGACAAAGTGAGAACTGTCTTGCATTAGCTTTTACTAGATATTCTTGACATTAAACATTGTGTTCAGGGTATATTAGAAATGTATGCTTACTAATATTAACATTTTAAGATGTATTCTTAAACAAGTTGCAAAATATTTATAGTTTTGAAATTTAATGAAGGTTTGATAGTATTCTTTGGGGGTAATAACTTCAAAATATTTTTAATTATATTTTATACAAAGCTTCATTTTAGAAACTACAGAAAAACATACATTGTAAAATTGCTAATAAATTGTAGAGAGGTTGTGCCGCATATTTTTCTTCCTTATTTTAAGGAGGAGTTTTTCAACATTATTGTGAATCATAATTATGTCATTATATGTTATAAATATATTACATGTATTTACACTACATAATTAGACCTAATTCTAATTATGTAGATTCATGGTAATCAGCTAAAATTTGCTTTAAAAAACCAAGATAATTCCTCTAACAGATGCTACCTTAATGGAATATTAAGTTTGAGAAAATCTCATGAAAATAAGATAATTAATAAGTAATGATTAAACCTTAACATGCAAGCAGAATAACATCTTGTCACCCTTCTCCCAAAGCTTCATTATAAGAAAAAGCGTTTGTTCTGAGACATACTCAAAAATTTTGTAAACAGTGTTTTGTAGACAGCAGCTCTTAAATTGAAAGAGAAAGCAATCCAATAAAAAGACCTCAAAGTTTTAAAGATTTGTTTTGGTTATAACATAAATACTCTCTTTTCAAAGCTACTTATGTAAAAACCTTTTTTTAAAAAAAATTGTTCTAGTAACAAAGAGGTAAATAAAAACACTATTTCCCACTGGAATCTTGCTCTCTAGATGTTAAATCTAGCATCATTGCTGTAAATTGCTAGTTGTAGTCTTTGACTGACATGTTTACCCAGATAATGTAACAGTTTTTGTGAAAGAAATCTACTTAGTGTCTGGATGACATGAAACATGTTTCTTGTGGAAGGAAAAGCCCCAAAGTATTCTTTCAAATGGGAGTCTTTTCTCTCCAAATCTTTCCAGTTGATAATGAATCATGTAATTTGTTTTACTCTCTCATTTACCCAACATTAGTAGTTACATTGCCATGTGCATCTAAATAGACTTTTGAAACTCCTTTGGTGGCTCTGTCCTTGACTTTATTTTGGATTAATTTGCAACTCTGAGTTGCAGAGGAGCCCAGGCTATCCCGCAAGATGCTTGACCAAGAAACTCAGTCGGTTCTCTTATGCATTCTGTCTTTTCCACTGGGTTTTAATGCTAGTTTTGTTTTCTAGATCCTTGGAGCCATTTGCCACAAATGCTTCAAATCAAGGAAATCAGTCATTATTTTCTAATAATATTCTCACTGTGTGTAAAGTGCATGTTTTTCTTTCTCTGTAAAATATATTCTTTCATTTGAAGCTGCCACAGATGTCAAGTTAGCATGGGGATGATAAAAGATATTTCCAAAGCACCTTGAATTTGTCAAGCTGAGCCTTGAGGGTGTAAAAGAACAGGTGGCCAGGACACCACAAGGAGGAATGTAACAACTTGTTTCCAGAAAATTAGTCAGAGTAGGCAAAAACTTGCCTGACAGTGACTTTGTGACTATTCAGCTAATGGAGTTGAGGCTCAGCAATTGGTCTGCGCTGAACTCCTCTACAGCCAACCAATCCTCAACTGGCCAATGACATTTCCCGGGGAACGTTTGTGGCCATTGCCTTTGGAAGCCCAACCTTGCCACTGGTTTGGAAGGCCACCTTCAGAAGAGGCTGTTCTCACCCTTTTATAGCCACATGCAAGTCAATCCCCAAGGTACTCATCTTTTCTGAGTAAATATCCCCTTGACAATCTGGAAAACCCACAAATCCTATTCCCTGCATTAGAACAGGTTTTCCTTGCCTTGGAGTTCAGCAAACTTAGCTACATACTCACTTTGTCTCAGTCTTAATAGCCAGGGAAATTAAGTCCATCCTGACACAAAGAAATAAAAGTCAACAAAGCTTTATGTCAACCTTATCTACAGTAGAACCATAACAGTTAAGGATTTAACGTGTGTGGTTTCGATTATTCACACACATGTCATTTGCAATGTTTGTGCCAAGATACAAATTTGGAGTGAGCCTTTCCAGGCAGTGTTACCTCAGAGTCACTTAAGTGGTGAGGAAGGCTAGAACCCTCATTTTGGAAGAGCTTATTATTTTGATTCTGATTATGTATGCAGCATCCAGGGCAAAGTGAGCAAAACTTTATTTCTTTATGCTTACCTTCTACTAGCCTAACAAGCCAACTGCTAGTCCTAGCCACAGAAATGGTAAGGTTTAAGAAAACGGTAGTTTATAACCAGAAAATCATTTTGTAAATTATTATGTATTTTTTATTGATTTAAAGGAGATATGTAAAACAATTTGATTATATCTTAATTCGTGAGAGAGATAATAATGTATAGTGCTATTTGAGAGGCAACCTCTCAAAAGATCTTTGATATGTTGTGCATATGACTAGCTACTTCCTGTTTAATCATTCCACAAGCATTACCGTAAGCATAGCCATTTTCAGCCCTAAAGAAGTACACTAGCTGCCTTGTCCTTAATTCCTTACAAAGCATTCTTAGAGACTAGATCCATACTGCAATCTAGATGCAAAGGGAAATTGGCCTAATATTTGTTCTTGGGACCTGAGAAACTAAGAAGAATACTAGATAACACAGAATGAAAAGAATTATACAGATTTTAAAAGAAACTGTACATTCCTGGGAAGGCAAGTCTTTGCGATTGGTTTCTTGTTTTGTTTTTTTTAAAAGAGTGGCTTGTTTCTTTTGCCTTGAAGGCGAGACCACTAGAGCACTAATGTTTTGATATACAAGACCATGATTTTTGTTCAATAGCCTGCCTATAGAGCCCAAAATAGTACTAGGGAAGAGGTGATTCTTAGTCAATATTTAGAAATGACCTTTATTTCATTCATTCTCTTTTTTATGTATTTCTATCATGCAATACAGAAACAGCATACCATAGTCTCACCAGGTGCTTAATATAGTCTGGAGAGCAAATCAGTTAAAACGACTAGAAAGGAATGGGCCAATGTATGAAGCATGTCCCTGTATTCCCATTTGCTTGTCCGAGGTAGACATCGCTAATTCATCACAGTCCTCTTTCCTGCAGAGCCTGGATGCAGCATCAGAATCGTCCTCAATACAGGGCTTCCGTCAGCCACGACCGATCAGCTGGAGTTGGCAACTATTTCCAAACCATTTGCCATTGTTGGACTAGACTGTATTTCCCTAGAACCTTAAACAGAAGGTGGCATCTTATAATCTTGAGACTTAACTTGCCTTTTAAAACTCCCACTGTGATTATTTTCTACTACCTGTTTCATATAGTCAGTTAATCTCATGAATTTCAAATGCTGACCTAGATACAGGTGTTTTGTGGATACAATATATTTAAAGAGAAACTTCTCAGACTTTAGAGCCATAGTGCAAATTTCATTATTCTGTGTCTACGTTTTAAAGTGAAATGTAAATTTTCTGGATAGTTATTTGAGATACTTCATTATCAAGAGAACTAAAGAATCCCCTGTACTAATCCAGTTATTCTCAACCAGGGGTGATTTTACCCAGCAGGGGACATTTAACAATATCTGGAGACATGTTTGATTGTTATATATAGGGGGGGGGGTTGCCACTGGCATCTAAAATGCAAAGGACAGACCCCTGCAACAAGCAGTTATCTAGCCCCAAAATGTCAATAATGTTGACATTGACAAACTCTGCTCTAAGATATTAAAACATTTAATTCTATGCAGATGTTGAAGAAGATAATTTTGGAACTGAAATCTATATGCTATTAATTTGATTCATGAGGAAAACTAAATACTTTTTTTTAAAAAAGTGAGTCATGCTTATATTTAAAATCTACCTTTGAGTCCAGTGTCACAATCTGATGAATAAGACATTCCCAAAAGACAAACACACAGTGGGATGCCACAGGGCCTGCCTGGAGACTGCAATTGAAACTCGACATTGTACTTTTTTTCATCATCAGTGAATGACCAAAGTGTGAGCTCTTCAATGTTTCACACTATATTGAATCTCACACTAAGAAACTGCTCTTGTAATACAAGATGGATTTCAAGGGTTCTCCATTTTTTTTAAGAGTTAAGTTTAGTCTAGCAAGATTTTTTCCCCTACAATAACTTGCTTCTATCTATCAAACAGCCAGTTGCTCATTTATGAAATATTTCCATTACCAGATGTGGTCGAGTTTTGCTAATGAAGCGATGGGAATGAGAAGGTTTTCTGTTACTCCCACCCTAAAACAAAACTTTGCCTTCTGAGGATTAAATCCCCCACTTCTTCCTCTCAATTGTCAACCAGAGATAGTGAGTGTCTTTTAGGCTAAAAGATTCTTGAGACACACTGGCTGAGAACATTTCATATTAACTCAAATATGTAAGCCTTAATAAGCCAATTTCCCATTCAGTTTAATCTATTTTCAGCAGATCAAAATAATTAAAAATGCTAACAGTTATGGTAATTTTCAATACACTGTGAGAGAAGCAATTTAGATAGCACCTTCCCGACGAATCTATATTTGTATAAATGCTGATCAAGAATATTTGTTCAATTTTATACAAATCAAACATGAATAATTTCTTCCATATTACTCCTTCCATTGTTGTGTTTTCCCTCTATCTAGTTATCCATTTGCCTCTGGCATGCTGCTCTAGGAAGATTTGATTAAAATCAATAAGTTATTGGGAAGATGGCAATTAGCAGTCTTTCACCTGTAATAGCATTGTCTGTTAAGCTTCCTTTGTGTTAATCACAATATTTTAGCATGACTCTCCTCTCCAGCCATGCAATTTAATGAAATGGAAGGTTTAAAAAGCATCCTTAATTTGGGGCACTGGCAATATGCTTCTCTGTTTTTCACTGTTTTGATAGGAATACTCAGCATTTCTATAGTACATCAGAATCCTCATCTCCTTTGAGACTTTCCCAATTTTAAAATCTCAGAAATATCTGCACAGAAGTTTATACTGCATAAACTTCAAGTCAGTTCAACGTAGCATAAAAAGACACCAGCAAATATCAATGTATGGATTTGTTTAACTATTTCAGAGTGACTGGATAGTTTGTTTATAATAGGTAATTGGCATGGAGAAGTTCCTCACTTTGGCTGTATGATATTGAGTGGTAAATGCCTGGGCTAAGGACTGAACCTTGACTAATGCCCCTGGATAGCAAGTAATGATTGTGAAAGTCATCAGTTAGAATGAGGTCATGTTACTCTTCTCTATACATTTGTTATCATTTGTTCTTTGTTCTGAAGACAGACCCTTTCTTGCATTTCAGTCACTCTTTCTTTAGAGGAAACACACACACACTAGTACTTTCTATTTAATGATGCATCAGGAGGGCCACTTTTAACCCCAAATTGTACATAATGACAATTGCTATGAAAACACAGGCACTTAAGCTAGTAAGTGGGTAATGTTCATGTTAGACCTGTAACTAAGATCCTAATTCATAAATTTACAAATAATTCTTTATTTAGAGAATTAGTGCCAAAACTTCAATAAAATGGAAACACTCAGATAATTAGTGAACATTTAGAAACACTTCGATTTCGTAGGGCATTGCCTATTGATGTTTTGACTAATTCTGTAAAGCTTGGGAAGTTTGTCAGCTAGTTTCTCTAAAGATGCAAAGTCCTAAACTAAGATATGTAAAACTAGAACAAACAAAATATAGAAATGGGTCTTTTCCTCAAGGAATTTTGTCTGTCTAAAAAAACCAAAAGAAATAAAGAGATAATGCAATTGCATGGATCATTCAAAGCAACTCATTTTTGTAGGAAAAAAGAAAAATGATATCAATTAATCATATTTTTTCCAATCTATAATATTTAAATTCTCTGAATAATTGAACAGTTCTCCATTGCATTTGCCCTTGTAGACACAGCCTAAAATAAATGAAATGACTTAAGACATTCAGCATTGCCTTAGCTCCTCATTTTTTAATATAATAATGTTATCTCTACGCCTGAAAGATTCTGGGTACTTGGTGTCATTTTTATGCATCTAATAAGTTTAAATCATTATTTTTAAATAATAATGGGCCTCTTATTAGACTCAAAAAAAAGCTGGAAGAATTTTTTCCAGCTAACATCTGAAATTCTTACTACAAAATCTTTTTACAGAATTCTTATAGTGTAATATATGTTACTTAGATGTCAACAACGCCTGCAAGATAACATACAGATTATTTTAACTAAAGCAATGAATTCATTGTATCCCCTTAAGAATTTGAAATAAATAACATTTTTTATAAAATATATATTATGGAAATGTTCTAGAAGGTGACAAAATCATGAGACTTTTAACAGATAGCTTTCTGTTATTTACTTAATTTACATCCTGAATATGTAGTAGTTTTAGGAATGACTTCAAAAGAACAGTGAGTCCTAAATGGCAGTGAGAAAAAGAAGCAGAAGGGCTGTGTGCCCCACCCCTGTCACATTTAGGTTGTTTTCTTTGTTATCATAGGGTGATTTGTGTTTTCTGCCATAGTTCCACCCATGTAGCAGTTAAGCACCACCTGGTCAATGATACTACTACTGAATCTGATATGATTAAAAGATTTGCTCAGTGAGATTTGCTATACTGGAAATCTCACTAGAAATGCTGTTGGTCTTGCCTGGTTCCTCAAAGTTCTTGAACACATGGTAGGGTAGTTTTGGTGGGAGTCTGTTTTTGAAAGTTTAGAACATTATCAGATCCAGAGTTAAATTAACGGACAGTGGTCTAGAGCATCACTCTATAAGGGGCACTAAGATATCACTGCAAGCACAATGAAATGAAGAATATTATGTTACCCAGAACTTCTTTCTGAAATGAAGAATTCAATTAACTGCCTGGGGACTGGGGGTGGCGGGCAGGTGAGATCCCCAAAATAAAAGCTTGAGTAACAATGGCAGATCTTTCCTTTCCAATGCAAGAAAAGGGGGATCTGGTTAACAGAAGGGGTTCTATTTTACTGAGTGTCATGAAAGATTCGGGGCAGAGCTAAGTCTCTTGGTACAATAGAGAGATAATTTCCTATTCATTACATACCTCACAAAGGAGAAGTCCAGTTTCCAAAATGCTTTGGGTTCCTAAGGGAATAATACGAATGTAACTATTTTTTCTCATTCATCAAATAAATTTTAATCATCTCTGGCATTTTAGGGAATTAAAAAATTAAAAAGACAGTCTCTTGGTCTCAAATATTTATAGACTTCTATTTGGAAAACATACATACCATGAGAGGTATGTTTTTTAAAAAGTATGGAGGATAATAGAAGCCTAGAGAAAGCCAAGGTTGTTCCTGGGGTCTCTGAGAAGGCTTCAAACAATAAAATGTGAACTGACAAGAAAATAAAAGTTCAACAAGGGAGGGTAGGGCATTGTGAGTAGTAGCAGCAGCATATGCAAAGGCAAGGTGGTATGTACAGTGAATGCTCAGGAAATGGTGAAAATTTTCTGAGAGTGCAAGAGAATGTGAGAGAAGAGCTGGACAGCTGGACAGTGCCTGAATTAAACTCTAATCTTCATGCTCAGAAATTGAGATTTTTATCTTCCAGTTCTGTAGGAGACCACTAATCTGCATTTTAACAATTTTTTTCAGGGACATTTTACTAAAACCAAAATATACAGATGCTCGATGCTTGTAAGCCCTTAAAGTATTTGGTCACATTGGCATGCATGTGAGTTCCTCCTGAGAAGGAATGGATGATGAAATCAAAGTGCAAAGACTGTGGGGAGAAAAGTTAGGAGACAATTGGAACAGTCCAAACAAGAGATGGTGTGGTTCTCTACTGGGCAGTAAAGAAGATTGAAAGAAAGGGGTGGAGAAGGGCCTAGATGGAAGTGAATGAAAAAGAAGTATATGTTAAGGAATCTGGTGGCTGATGTGATGTGACGGGTGAGAAACAAAGAGGCCAAGATACTACCCACGTTGGCCATAGCAACATCAGAGTGCCATTTAGGAAGAGAAATAATTCTGGTTGGAGATCTAGCTTTGGAGGAGGATAAGATGAGATTATTTTGGATAATGTTGAATAGAATAAACACTCCTGCAATTAAATAGATCTTTATTAAAGCATTAAAATATACTTAACTAAAAACTTCTCAATGTCAAATTCTAAGTGAAAAAATTGCTTCTCATCATCTGCTTTAATTCTGTCCATGAGAGTCTCTGAACAAGGAAAGGCACTAGGAAAGGAACAGTTGGGGGAGATCCTTTTTTGGATCATAAAAGAACATAATTCTGAAGACAGACATATCCTGTGGACCAAGTTTCAGGTTCTCCTCATGAGGACAAAGCATGTTTCAACAGCCCAAGAGCAGTCATCCAAGTAAGAGTTGTTATTTCTGGAAATAAAAGTACGCTGAAGCCAGGGGATATTTACAAAGGAGGTAAAATGGGATCCGAGGGAACCTTGATAAAATGGAACATGTTCTCTGCTCTGTAAGCCTTCTGAGAATCTCTCTGGAAGACTCCTGATTAGAAACTCTCCCATCACTCCTAGTTTTGGTTCACAGGACTTTTCACAGTTGTAATGAATTAACTATGATATAATATTTTGAAAATATATTCCTCCCTATCTAAAGCATAAAGTTCAATAGGGCAGAAATTAGAATTTTTCTTGTTTACAGCTGTATCTGTCAGCATTCAATTGGAAAAGTAGAACCACTCAGGAGATACATACATGTAATAGTAAGGGTTTTGTAGCAGGCATTTGACCTTATGCCATGTGGAAGCTGGTGAAGCAATCTCTGTAGGGCTCTTGTCTTCATGTCTTGTACTAGAGCTTAAAGCCCACAGGTAGGAAGGCAGGCAGGGAAGATGGATGGAAAGTGGGGGAGATCTAGAGGAGGCTGGAAGCCATAGCATGAGCTAGAACCCCCCGAGGATGGACTGAAGCCCATGTCAGTCCTTGTTTTCTCTGACATTGGTGTTGTAGATACCCTGCAGAAACTGGGGCCCTTTTTCAACACACATTCCTGGCCCATGAGTCGAAGAAGCTTAAGGGGGAGGCAGGGAAAGGTAGCCTAGGGCTGCCTGCTAACTCACATTGGGGATGAGTAAGTTAGCAGATCGTTAACAATGTGTGTTAGCTACGCAGATGGCTGTTGCTTCTCTTCCACCACCAAGTCTCTCAGGAGAAAAGTCTCTTACAGTCCACCCTAGGCAGAAATATCAAGGAAAGGGAATTCTGGGAAATATAGTTCAGCCCAGCTAAGTTGATCCATTACAAAGCTGCCACACTAGCTATATCTTCAGCACCTTCAGAGAGCCTAGCACACAGTAGGCACTCAATTGACATTTATTGAATGAACAAATAAATGAATTAATACCTATGGGAGGGAGAGGGTTTACCAAAGACTGGCATGAGTTCAAAGATCAAGGATGATATAACTGTTTAATTAATCCTTTATTGGCTTACAGAATGAAGTCCAATGCTGAATGAAAAAACACACTCAACACAGCCTTTCTCTCTCTGTTTCTCTCTCATGTACACACACACACGCACACACACACACACACGCACACCCTTTTTTTCCTTTTAAAATGTGTAAAGTGTAGGTAATGAATTAGTTGTAACAGCACTGTCCTAGTTTCTGGGCTATAAACTCATCACTGTAATAACTACAAAGTCTTTACAGTAATGGCATATGAGTAGGAATTTGTGAGATGAAATTTTTG
>CAUYSK010085945.1:0-14876 GCA_963575035.1 Avahi laniger | reverse complement strand
CTCAAGCTGCTGGGCCCAAGTGATCCTCCTGCCTCAGCCTTCTGAGTAGCTGGGACTACAGGTGTGCACCACCATGCCCAGCTAATTTTTCTATTTTTTATAGCGATGGGGTTTCACTCTTGCTCAGGCTGATCTCCAACTGCCAGCTTCAAGCAGTCCTCCCACCTGGGCCTCCCAAAGTGCTAGGATTACAGGTGTGAGCCACTCGCCCAGCCCCAGCGTAGGTCTTAATGTCATTCATCACATCTTGAATTGTGAATGAAGTTGAGCATGGTTCTATATAGTGAAGAACCATTTGCATTTATCTTTCTGTGAATTTATACATTATAAATAATAAATAATTTATTTTATTAACATTATGATTAAGAATATTATTTAATATTATAAATAAATAGAATTATTATTTTAAACTTTTCACTATTTCAGATAATCTTCTAATTACAATTATTCAGATTTTATTAAACCAGTATACAGTGATTCATAGTGAATCAAAACATCCCATTAAAAGGGAAGCATTCATTTCTTTCATTAACCACTCAAATATAATTTGATACCAGTCTGGGCAATATAGCAAGACCCTATCTCTACAAAAAATATGAAAAATTAGCTGGTTGTGATGGCATGTGCCTGTAGTCCCAGCTACTCGGAAGGCTGAAGCAGAAGGATCACTTGAGCCCAGGAGTTGGAGGCTGCTGTGAGCTATGATTGTGCAACTGCACTCCACCCTGGGTGACAGAGTAAGAATCTGTCTCTTAAAATAATAATAATAATTTTATCCTCACACATTTATGTACACAAGGAAGATCCGTAAACAAGGAAAGTGAAAATAAAATATCCTCAAAAATATTTTATATGAGGCTAGACTAGTTAGCAAAGGTGGCTGTTTTATTCTGTTCCTACAATATTTATTCATAAATTGAACTAGTGAAAGCATGCATTTCACAGTTGTTGAACTTCTGGCCTCAAGCGATCCTCCCCACCTTGGCCTCCCAAAGTGCTAGGATTATAGGTGTAAATGGCCAAAAGCTTGCATTTCTAAAGCAAGATTCCCACCATGAAGAATTCTATATTTGAATCTAGCTTTCATTGAGGTTCTTGAGAGAAAAGATAAAACACAGGTCAGACCATGAGTTTGAGGTAATCTAATGATTTCCTGATGATGTACTAAGCTTCATACTAAAAATTACATTTAGTACTGAGGTATTCCAGTCAGTTGTGAAACCGAAGGGTTTTTGGTGGAGACATCTGTGTTCAGGAGTAACTTGCACACTCACACACTCCAGCTTTGTGAGTTACTGTAGTACACAAAACCTCAGATAGCTGAAGGGAAACTTTTCCAAAATGTAAAGTTCTAGTTTGTGTACTAATCAGATATAAAAGGATCATTCTAACCCTAAAGTCTGCCTGGTAAGTTTGGAGTTGTCTGTTTTGAGATGATTGCAGATGAAATACAAATATTATCATCTGTGAGCTATAAGGTAATAAAAACTGTAAGATACAGAAACTTTCAGAGAGTCACTAAATTTTTCAAAACATTTCTTTCTTGATTGTTCTGTATTCTGGGGAAACATAGAGCAATAGAGTAATAATGGTTCCTCTGGCAAAATGAAGGCAAATAGTTGGTTCAGGAAAATAGGTAAGCAAACAGGGACAAAGGGATGTCTGACTTGTGTATATTTGTGAATTTGTGCTTTGAAAGTAGGCAGTGAGGTAATGCAGAAACAGTTGGTAGTCACTGTAGCTCCCTGAAGGCAAGGACAGACATGGGTCTGTTTCAATGCCCTTGATGTCTAAGAAGCAGGCATGGATGTCGTCAGCATTTGCACTTGAACAAATGAGTGGATGAGATACCTGCTCAGCTTGGAGGCACAGACTCGCCACTGATAAATGTCACATACGAAAGTCCCCTAAGCACTTCCCCGCTCGCTGTCCTCGCTCAGAGGCTGAGCTTGTCATCTTCGGCCCCCTGTGAACATTGAAAGACAGCTGACTCTATTTTTTCCATTCATAGAACCAGATTAGCCCTGTAGGAGATGGAAGGGCATTCACGGGAGTGTATATTTCTAACAGTTTGAAAAGACTGAAAGAAAAATTTTTAAAAGCTGACTTACCTGTCATGCTAGGAAAATGTCACCTCGTAGTAACTGACAGTTAATTTTAGTTTCACTCAGGTGGGGTCTTCGTACCACTTCCCCCTGTGTTCCCAATCTAATAAGTAATGCAATTAATGATTTGGGAAAACTCTGAGAGGAGTTTTTTAATCGTCCAGACAACTTTAGAAGGAGCAGATAACCTTTGATATAGCTAAAGCCCTCTCAGATCCCATGTAATTTGCTGGCGAAATTCTGATTACTAGATTGGGCATATGCGAGACATGCTAGTGTCCCTTTCTAGAGTCTTTTATTTTCTTTTTTGAGGAGAGTAGGTAGGTATTTGAAATACGCTGTTATCTTCTTATTGATTGTATTTTATTTCTTTTTAGAGACTTGGTCTCACTCTGTTGCTGGAGTTCAGTGGCGTGATCATAGCCCACTGTAACCTCAAACTCCTGGGCTCAGACGATCCTCCTGCCTCAGCCTCCTGAGTAGCTGGGATTATAGGCATGTACCACCATGCCCAGCTAATTTTTAAATTTTTTTTAGAGATGGATGTCTCACTGTGTTGCCCAGTCTGGTCTGGAACTCCTGGCCTCAAGTGATCCTCCTGGCTCATCCTCCCAAATTGCTGGGATTACAAGCAGGAGCCACTGCACATGGCTCTTATTGATGTTATCATTCTCATTCTAAGGAAGAAACAATATGTGAATTAAGTCTCACCAACTGCCTTTTCTTAGTTCTTTGAATTTAGGAATCTAGGGATCACTTTAGAAACTATAAGCTCTCTCTTCTTCACCCTCTCCATTCTCCATCTTGCTAATGGAAATCTGTTGTATTATTGAGATTACATAAGCGGGTAGAGCAAAAATTCATTGCTGTGGTTATTTATTTTTTGCATCCCCACTCCTAAGCACTGTATTGGGATTGCGCGTGCAGGAGTAGCTGACATGGAAGCTTGTTCTGGAAGGGTGAGTGGAAGTTCGCCAGTTTGCGAAGGGGAAGGAGATCATTTCAGGTTCAAGGAAGGGCATGGGGAAGGCTAAGAAACACTGATAGTCGGCAAGGAAGAGTAGATGGTGGGAGGGGACTGGAGTTTGAAGCTTTAGGTTGAGTGGTTGCAGCGGGACTACATAGCTCCCCAGCTGAAAGTATGGCCTGGAAGCATCTATAAGTAGGGAGGAGTTTTCTGTGTGTTTTAATTTTTTGAGGGAGAGACATCAGAGTTGCAAATGACCAAAAAAGAAAAAAGAAAAGATAGTCTATTTCATTGGTAATTAAAGTCATAGTAAAAACAGGGTTTTTTTTTTAATTTAATAGGCAAAATGAAAAAGATTGATAAAAGCCAATACTGATGAGGATGGAGATGAAGGGAGACAGTTCTCTAACACACTGTTGATGAGATTGAAGGTTTGAAGATCTGTTTTGGAGGTTGATTTGGCAACATTAATAAAGAAGATATTTATTTACCCTTTGACCCCGCCTTCCCACTGTTTAGTCTATAGCTGTAAATGCACAAGGATTTCCATACAAAATTGTCCATTGTAGCATTGTTTATAATATCTAGAGAAAATAGAAACAGTCCATTTACTTATTTAACAAATGTTTATTGAGTACCTGTTAAGTGACCGGCACTAACCTGCCTGCTGGGGATACAGCAGTAAACGAAACAGTCAAAGTCTCTACCCTCCGGGAGCTCGAATTCTGGTTGAAGATGGGAGGGCAGAAATCAACAGGATCATTAAATTTCACATAGTATCCCAGGTAGTAATGAGCACTGTGGAGAAAAATAAACAAAGGAAGGGAGATAAAGGGTGCTGGGGGGTCATCAGAGGAGCCCTCCCTGGAAGGTGACCTTGGAACTGAGACCTCAAGGAGGAAAGGAGGTGAGTCATGAGGTTATCAAGGAAATAGTGTTCTAGGCAGGGGGGAACAGCATGTGCAATGGACATAAGGTGCAGATGTGCTCAGTGTGTTTTAGGAATAGAAAGGAGTCCAGCGGGGCTGGGGATGGAGTAAGAGAACAGAGAGCAGTAGGAGGTGAGGTCGTACGTGATGTGGAGGGGCCAATGGGAAGTGGAGCGGTGGGGTGGGGAAGGCAGCCAGTGGGTCTGGTAGACGATGATAAGGCGTTGGCTTTCACTCTGAGAGATGGGAAGCAGAGGGTGATGTGATTCACTAAGTATTCATTGCCAGCTGTGCGCCAGGCACGCTCTAGATGCTAAGGACACAGCATGAAGAAAACAGATGGAAATCCCTGTCCTCATGGAGCTTACCTGTTGGTTACATGAGTTATGTTTTAAAAGGATCACTCTCATTTCGTTTTGGAGAATAGACTGTAGGAAGGGTGGTGTAGGCAGAAAGCTCAGTTAGGAAGCTATTATACTGTCCCAAGTAATAAAAGATGATGATGGTTTAGAACAGTTCTGTAGGAGGAAGCGGCGGAAGATGGTTGGATTCTGGATAGATTTTGATGAGGTCACCAGTAGGATCCACTGATGGATTTGACTTATGGTGTGAGAAAAAGTGAGGAATGAGGGTGACCCCTAGGTTTTTAGCCTGAGCAAAGGAACGAATGATGGTGCGGTTTACTGAGAAGTGGAAGAACGTGGGTAGAGCAGGTTTGGGGAACAAGATCAGAAGTACCATTTTTGGACATGCTCTATTTGAAATGTTTGACCAAATATCCGGGTCCTCTGTGGCTCAGGCAAGTTGACACATAAAATTAAACCATCACAGGTCCACCTCTTGTCAACTTGACACCCATACATGTCTCCCTAACCATACTTAATAACAAGGTCACAATTCCACTTGACACAGTACAACTAACCAGAATACAACCAAAAAACTACTAATCCCTTCCCCAGAAGAAAAGGTGGAGTGCTTGAGTGATGCTTACTCTTCTCCTTGATAGCCCTCGTAACACACGATAAGGGGATAAAAGAGAGAAGAAAACAATATTTGCTTAATACACATACACACAAACATATTCATAACAAAATAAGGAGGAAATACAATAATGACAGTCTTCATTTCCGTGACTGGTTGTGTGGTCGTAGCTGGTATTTATAACTGCCGCCATCATTCCATACCCACCCTGCTTTCAGGAAGCACCGTAGCTCATCATGTTTCTTTACCTGGTGGGTGACCCAGATTTTCATTCCTGAAGGGTCTGGGCCATTAGTAGTCCTGCCTGAATTGGGTTGCTTTGGTTTTTCATTGACTTTAGTCACAAGGGATCTCCTGTGTTCCAGACGTTTTCTTCCTTACCTCCGTGGTGGAGGAGTAGTCCGGCTTGCCCTTGGAAGTCAGGATCCGCCGCCCCAGCGATTACATAGCATAGCAATACACAGCACAATAACTCCCTTCTTTTCTTGTCGATTGAGGCCTGAAGAGTGTAAAATGGCCAGGCAGTCGCCTTAGCTTCCATTTCAATGGAACTATTGTTGTGTCTCCTAGTGGAAGCATTCCTCTCTTTGGAACTAAGACCTCTAGGCCACCAAAACATAAAGTCTTGGGGACAAGAAACAGAAATTCTGCTGGTGAATCACCCTTTGATTCCTGGCCTGTCAGTCCTGGCCATGGGAGGAACAGCACCATGTATGGAGGTTGAGTCAGAGCATATGCAGCCTTCTGGAGAACCTTGCCCAGCCCTGCAAGAGACAGCCACCTAGCTGGCACTGTCACTAGTCTTCAAAAGGCCATCCATCATGCATCAATCTAGCTGCTTCAGGATGCTGGGAAATATGGTAAGACCAGTGAATTCACATGGGATACACATATCTTCACGTTGTTTGTCTATTCGGATACCACATACCTCTTCCTCAAATTTATTTGTCACCGGTTTTCCAATCATATTCCTCCCAAGTCCCTGACCATCCAGCCAAATCATTGCACGAGTAAGTGTATGCTCACACATCTGGCCATTTCTCCTTCCAGGAAAGTGCACAACCAGGTGCACTGCCTGAAGTTCTGCCCACAGGGAGGATTTCCTCTCGCTGCTGTCCTTCAGGAATGTCCCAGAAAGGGGCTGTCGTGCTGCAGCTGTCCACTTTGGGGGAGTGCTTGCAAGTAAAGCAGAACCATCTGTAAGCCAGGTCCTGGTCTTCTCTACCTCTGTCAAAATGATCGTAGAGAGCTGCCCGTGAGGCCAGGAGGGAGAAGGCAGAGCAGCAGGGGTGGGCAGCGGGGGCATTTGGGCCTCTTCATGGAACTCACCCGTGCCTGTAGGACCCGCTTGGACTGATCTCGTATATACCACTTCGGTTTGATAATGCAGTGCTGCTGTCCATGCTCAGCTTTATAGCTCGATGGGTCAGATAACACCCTGTTGTGATGGCCAGCTCAGGTCACATGGTAACTTGGTGGCCCATGATTAAGCATGCATTCTCTAAGGCCCAGTAGCAGGCTAAGAGCTGTTTCTCAAAAGGAGCATAGTTGTCCACAGAGGGTGACAGGGTTTTGCTCCAAAATTCTAAGGACTGGGTTGCAATTCACCTACAGCAATTTGCCAGAGGCTCCGAACAGCGTCCCGTCTGCTACTGACGCTTCCAGTACGATTGTAAGTGCTGGGTCCTGTGGCCTAAGTGGCCGAGCAGCCTGCACAGCAGTCTGGACCTGTTGCAGAACCTTCCCTTATTCTGGGCCCCACTCAGAACTAGCGGCTTTTCAAATCACTTGGTAAACGGCTGAAGTAACACACCCGAATGAAGACTATGTTGCCTCCAAAATTCAGAGATCTGCCCCATTATGGAAGGTAATCTGCCTTACTCGGTCTACAGATTTAAATGTAAATCTCGTCTAAAAATACTCTCACAGAGACACCAGAATGACGTTGGACTACATGTCTGAGCACCCAGTGGCTCATTCAATCTGACACATAAAATTAACCATCACATTCCCTTTCAAATGGGAAATACACTCTTCATTCGTAAGTAAACATTTCAGTGTTTTTCTCCTTTTTGTTTCAGTTCAGATGAACATAATATGAGAAAACAAGTTTTTATATTTTATTATCTGATATTTATTTTAAACTTGTTTAGTCCTTCCTGCAGTTGGGAGGTTTTTCTTCAGTGCGTACTTCTGGTAAGTTTACATCCCAGTTTTTATTTTATTTTATTTTTTCTTGCTTTTATTTTTTCCTCACTTTAAATCAAAAGCTAGCATCCCAGTTGTTAAAATGTAAATATAGTTCAGGATAAAAGTTTACAGAAAAGGTTTGTTTTCCTTATTTATTATCAGTGAACAATTAGATCTCATTGTCAGTAAAAAATTGATGACTGCAGCTTCCAAACTATTGAGCCTGTGCTAATGAATGCAACAGTTGTTCATAATTTGGTGGTAAATGACCTTTAAATGTAGCTGTTTATGGAGGCTGTCCTTAGGGAACAATTTAACTTCCACATGACACCCATGAGTACTTGTTATCATTTAAATATGCTTCCTTTTGTCAATAACAGAATAACAAATACTGGTTAGATTTCTGATGTTGATTCAGATACTAGGAAACCTGCTGAATAAATTAGTGTGCATTTGATTTATATTGACCAAAATTTTTTACATTGCTGTGTTACAGGTCAAGGTGACATGCATTTAAATGCGTTGTAGAGCAGAGGTCATGTTTGACTGACATGAATGCTTATGCTGGTTTTAATTAACTTTTAAACATTATCCTAAAATTCCTTCTTAAGTACCAATTATTAGGAACAAAATTGAAATTAACTTAGGACATTAGTGGAGACCTTATTTTAAATGTCAATAATCTTGAACTTTCCTATAACAATTACTGGAATATATTATTGCTACATTTTATCTCATAATTTGTATGGAAATCAGATCTGCATTTTCCATCACCAACTCTGAATTCACTGTCTGTGGTTTTTCCATTGATAGTTTTGCAGAAATTATCTGAGATAGCATTCAGAAAAGCAAAGTAATGGACAAAGTCTTACCTAGTACAGGAAGTACTCTATCAAGCAAATGCATTTTCTTAGTGCTATGAGCTTTTTCACTGATGGTGCGCCTATGTGGAAGGAGGATTGAGTGCAGGGTGAGGATGTGGATTAATTTTGTCAGCCATTCATTAGTAGTCCAAAGTGGTATATGCTTTAGGGAAGCTTTAATCAACACCTGATTTGCTTTTTGAGAAAATATCTTCACCCCGAATGCTGCTTCATTTGCATTTAAATATTGTTGGATAAAAAGCATTTTGTGACCAATGCATTGGTCCATGTGCTGTAATCCCAGTGCGTTGGGAGGGTGAAGTGGGAGATCACTTGAGCCCAGGAGTTTGAGACTAGCTTGGGTAACATAGTGAGACCCTGTCTCTACAAAAAATAGACAAATTAGCTGAGTATGATGGTGCACGTGTAGTCCTAGCTACTTGGGAGGCTGAGGCAGGAGGATCACTTAAGCCCAGGAGTTCGAGGTTACAGTGAGCTATGATTGCACCATTGCACTCCAGCCTGGGCAACAGAGTGAGATCCAGGCTCTAGAAGAAAAAGAAAGCATTTTGCTTTCAGTTTAAAATATTTTTCATTTATGCCCCATGTAAGAATGTTTATGCAATTCAAAAGTTTAGAATGGAAATGTATAAAAGTTTTCATTCTTTTCAACCACGAAGATCTTTGTTGTTCATCAAATGTGTCCTTTGGAAATTCGGGATAACCTTTTGAGCTTTGCATCTTTAGGAGTTGCATGTAATCAAAAGGCAGCACAAAGCTCCTCTACTTCAAAACTTAACAGTATGAACTTTTATAGATGTAAACAGAGTTACCCTCCAGAGTAAAATGGACCTCAACTCTGCCCACATTCAGGGAACAGCGGCAGTCCTGGGATGGCAGCTTAGTTTCAGCCACACTGTGGTTCCTTAGCCTATAGCTTCGTGCCTCAGTTTAATGTGTCCAGAACAGCATTAACTCCATATTGTCCATGAGGACAAAAGAAGTGACAGTGTTGGAAATGCTACTAAGACAGAAAAGGAAGTGGAGATAATAAAATTGAAAGTGGTAGTAGAATGACAAACTTTGCATGTGGAGTGAATCATCCAATAGCGGGAATGATTCTGAGGGACAGAAGGGAGAGTCGTGCAGCGTTTCTCTTAAGTGGGCATGCATATGTGCAAGGAGTTGGGCCACGTGATTGACAAATGGAAAGACTTTTTGGGTGTCAGTACCAAGTTTGGGTACCTGACGCTAGGGCAGGAGGCAGGGAATTTGAGAGGAGGCTAGTCACTGGTGTGACAGTGCTGCTGGTGGGCAGCGCTGGAACACCGTCGGGAGAAGGGCTGGGCTTCTGTGCACACCTCTAGGTCCCGAAACCACGGTGCCCATCCCTTCCCGCACACTGGCATCCCCTGGAGAACTTCACAAACTACTAATGTCCGGGTCCCACCCTCAGAGAATCTGATGGTTCTGGGATATGGATTGAGCCTGAGAATTTTTTTTTTTTTCCTGAGGAGAAGGAAAGAGAAGTTTATTACTTTGCCAGCAAAGGAGGAGGATGGAGACTACTATCTGAAAAATGCTATCGTCCTCAGAATAAGCAGAAATACAGAGCTTTTAAAGAGTGGGTTCTCAGCTTCAGGCAATTGCTGTTGAGCTACAGCTGATGATTCTAACCATCCCATCTCCACTGAAGACAATCCTGTGACCTCCGCCCAGGACCTCCCTCCACCAGGTCCAGGCTGAGCCATCGAAGCATCAGAATTTTTAAATGATTCTAATCAGCTGTCGAAGGTGAGAACACCTGTGCTAAATATGTCCCTCAAGATGTTTGTGGAGATCATTAAGGCAGGTTACTTGCCCCAACACATCTTAATGAGGTAGATCAGTGTTTCTTGGAGAACATTTGAAAATAGATTTTAAGGCTTTTGTCTCCAGAGATTATCATGTAACTGGAACTCCAGCTATGGTACTGTTTAACAGCTCTCCAGTGATTTTAATTTGTAGCTAAGCCTGCAAACTATGGGATAGGTGGCTTCCTTGTTTTGGAAGAGATGCCCTATAGAGTGTATATTTAGCATGAAGGAGAAACATCAGCTTTCTTTTAAAGCTTTATAGAACTTGTTCATATTCTGATTCAGAAAACATGCATCTAGGACTGGCTTATAAACCTAAGAAAAGCTTTTCTGACCTCAACCTGTTTGAGGAACTACTAAGGAGTGTCATTATTAAGCTTTGGAGCCAGACAGACATGGTTCCACATTCTAGCATTATGACGGTTAGGGAACTTGTACGAGTCATTTCATCTCCCTGAGCTTCATTTCCCTGAAATGCCTGTCTTGGTTTTCTCCTACGGGTCAAATGCAAGCACCAAGAACAAAGTAGGAACTCTCTCGTGGGGCAGCTGTTGTTTTTTCTAACACTTCTAGTGAAGTTTTTGCCAGTCGGAGTTAATATATCATCATATATTTCAACCCCCTTTCATCTAGTGTGAGAATTTATCTTGTTTCTTACCTTTGAATGATTCCATATTTAACTCACTGCTTTAAATGAAGTTTTTAAAAAAGCAATATCAAAAGATCCTTGGAGGGCTTTTAAATTAGAGAATGACATCTGAAGTGTCCCACTCACTTCATATGTAAGAATGAATGACAAACCGTATTCTGTGGTTAAACAAGAAATTATTAACAGCTATTTACTGATCACAGAATACTTAGGTGAAATGCCAGCTACCTTTCTGTACTTTAGGCTCCTAACAATATTCTCAGGAAAAACCCTCGTATTGGTTTTTTACTTTCTCCATTTATAAGAAGGCCTTTTTAGAAGAGGCCAGAGAGGTACCCCCCTCCCAGATACCAAAATCCACAGATGGCTCGAGTCTCTGATATAAAATGGCATAGTATTTGCATATAACCTACCTACATCCTCCTGTATACTCTAAAACATCTCTGGATTACTTATAATACCTAATACAATGTAAATGCTATGTAAATAGTTGTTATACTCTATTGTTTAGGGAATAATGACCAAAAAAAGTCTGTACATGTTCAGAATTTTTGTTTCCTAACATTTTCTATCCACGGTTGCTTGAATCTGTGAATGTGGAACCCATAGATACTGAGGGCCAACTGTGCCTTAGTGTATGGCTCCGGCCTGGAGGTGGAATGGGGCCAGCTCCCACCCAGGCCCGTTGCTGTGAGCTTTGCTCTGAGCAAAAGTAGAAATGTTGACTCCTGACTTCTGAGTGTTCAGGTTTAGCCGGGTTCAGATGAGGCCAGTTTCAACAAACATGATTTTAATCTAGACTTTTGTTTTTGAAGCTGTTTTTGCAGTCAGGGTTTGCTCCGTCAGTGGGTTCTGGGTCTAGAAAGGTTCTGTGGAGCTCATCTTTCTGTGGCCCAGAGAATTCTCAATGCCTGGGTGGGGATGCTGGCGGTTTATTGGAAGTTTAGCTCAGAGTGTATGTGCTACGCTGGCTGCTTGGTAGGGCCCGAAGAGAGGGCTGGCAGGGAGCAGGCAGAAGTGCCACGCCAGAGCTGTGAGAGGTGGCAGGGCACGAGCGCTGGGGGAAGCCACAGAGATGTCGGGTGCGAGGTACAATTTTTATCAGCCCTGGTGTTTACTTAGACGCATTTATACAACCGATGATTCTGGAAGGTCTGCGGTATACCAGGCGCTGTGCTGGGCTCTGGCCATCACTTTCAGGAGTTTTCTTTCTAAGACCCTCAAGAAATTCCAGAGCTCCCTCTCAAAGGGTGTCTTCCTGTTTGTGACCACAGTATACACAAGAGCTGTAGTTAACTCACCTTGCATTGCTCCATGGAGAGCTAACATATGAATACAGATACATCAGCACGCTTATATGTGAACACTGTTATCCTCAGTTTCCTTAACAGCAGTACCTAACTGCACAGGGTCATTGCCAAACTTAAATGAAATAGTGCATGTGAAATGTGCAAGGGGCTGCCTCAGACCGCAGCTCGCTCAGTAGGATCAGCTGCTGTCGTTAGGCCTGTCTCAGCCTCGCAGCCTTGACTGGGGCCTTCCCTGAAGGCCAGGTCCTAAACAGTCAAGAAAGCTCTGTGAAAGAGAGCAAAGCAGCTGGGTCAGATAGCCCGAGAGAGGGGTGTCTAAACAGGTTTCCTCGTTTTCTGACTTATTGGCAAACCAGGGTGGGGGCGTTAAATAGGCGAGAGTATTCAAGGACAGAGGAGAATTGATGTGTGTCCCTTGGGTGCTGACCAGTGCGCAGCGTGCTTTCCTTGCTCTGATACTGGACCCCATGGCATTATAGCCAGCTTTGTGGATCAGAAAGAAGCTAGGGTTATATTTATTCTGTGAACTTGACCTTTTGGGGAGGGGCTCTGTGAGGAGTGAAGTAACAATGCAGTTGAAGAGTGAACTTTGGAACGATGAAGGCTGGGCAGGCTCCTGGCCCTGGCGCTTCCTAACCGGGTGGTGAGTGGTGACCGGGCGCGTGGATGCTCCGCGCCCTGGCTTCCTTCAATGGGAATCACAGTAACTGCGTCACAGCCAGCAGGAATTGTTTTAATCAAATGAAATAATAAGTGTCAAGGACTTAACGCATAATTGGTCCTATAATAGCTAGTGTTGGCATTTGTTTCTAAAAATTAAAACCTTTATGCTGTTTCTATAGCGAGGTCCCTGCTTAGACTTGTATGGGATTTCTGATCTGAGTACAGTTAACCCCATAGACTCCTCTCCTGCACCTTCACTTTACCTCTAAACCTAAACGAAAACACAAATAATGCTTTTAAGTAAACATTTGGTAGAAATTCCAGTATGGCAAAGGGATTTGGGGTTCATGAAGTTGGATTAGAATTTCACCTGAGTTCATTTTATCCATGAACTGTTTAGAATTGCTTCTTGTGCCCGGTAGAGACACTCTATTAAAATCAATTAATGATATAGTTTCAACAAATGAAAAATACAATGCCATGAAAAGAGATTATACAGAACTCCACAGAGCTCAAATATTAAGACTTCATTTTTATGGGGAAAACACATGTAAGTCTTGTGGGTAGACCATGCAAATACGTACTTCTAAAGAAATCCTTTTTTAGTGTTTTGCCATCATTTGCGTGGGGCTCATGCGGTCTAGAAGGAGCGCGGCCGAGCAGAAGGTAGGCCAGACCTGGGTTCTCACCTCATCAGCCCCGCACACGCTCAGGCTCCTCATGTGTATGGGGCAGTGCTACCACCGAACCTTGTCAGGATGAACGCGTGATGGAGATAATGAATGAAAAGCACCTAGTACGGTGCCAGGCATGTGCTAACAAATAGTTACCATCATCCTGGGTCTAAAAAGCAGGAGGAGAATTGCAGGTGCTCTTCATTGTAAGCAGGACATGAAGAGCACTGATTTAACCTTTTCTTGTGCCAAATCTACCTCTGGCCTGGGGCATCCCCTTTTCCCACTCGGTGCTACTTGCTCAGGGGCCGAGTCTCTTGGGATTTGCACTGCACCAGAGGAAAGTGCAAGCAGCTGAGCCTGCCCGGTAGATTGCACGTGGTGTCCATTCTGCTCTGGAGGGTGTAAAGGAGACTGCTGTGTTTCTGGTGCTGAGAGGCCTTTTCTGCGTGGCAGAGTTTCTTTTGACTGGACCAAAGTGCTAACAGTCCAGCAATGAGGATCCCACCTGCACCAGGGTCCCAAGGGCTCTGGCTTTGCTGTTGCCGGACTGGTCCTGGTGTGAGGGTCGTGCTAGTGCCTGATGGGGGAATTCCTGGGCATGCAAGGGATTTGGACGTCAGATGTGAAATGTGGAAATTTTCCCACGAAAGAGAGTTTTCCAGAATTGTCATTAAGCACTGGCAAGGAACTTAAAATAGAAACTCAGTACTTAGCCTGGTCCATGGTACAGTAAGTTTTGGTAATTTGAGGAAGTGTTTGTAAGGTTAAATGTCCAGCAATGTGTAGAGGTAGAATATAGGAAACATTTTCACATAAAAAATGGATATAGAACCAGAAGTGCCAGGACTGGCTTACTAAATAATAATGATGAAAAATGATTTGAAATCTTGTGTGGGGTGTGTGTGTGTGTGTGTGTTTAGATTATCTGAAAGGTGGCCTTAAACACTTCTGTTGTATGATTTGTCAGTTTTTGCTCCATTTTGGATACTCTGGGTCCATGCAAAAAGCACCTCCTTGTACATGAAATATTGTAAGATCATGAACTTTCCTCCTGAATTTCTTGTGGACTGTTTTGTTTTTAAGCATTTATGCTCAGTTTCATTGGTTTTTTTCAAGTGACACACAGACTTTCTTAGATGAGTGTGGGTAGGCACTGGGTTTTTGAGTTGGCCACACTGTCGTTTTGAAAGCATATACTTATGTTATAATTTTTTAGATTTGGAGGATTTTTAAAAACATTTGCTTTATGTTAGAGATATATTCATTTTCATTGGTCATTAATAATGTCGGTTTAGGAAAAGGAGGAATATTAGTCTTTGAAAGCACCTGAACATATTTGAACTGATGAATTATTTAATTAATACATTTGTAACATTGTAAGACAGTGAATTTTAAGAAACTGTTTCATAAAAAATAGATGGGGATTATTAAAATCAATGCTATTGGCTGGGCGCGGTGGCTCACGCCTGTAATCCTAGCACTCTGGGAGGCCAAGGCAGGCGGATTGTTTGAGCTCAGGAGTTCGACACCAGCCTGAGCAAGAGCGAGACCCCGTCTCTACTAAAAAAATAGAAAGAAATTAGCTGGACAACTAAAAATATGTATAGAAAAAATTAGCCAGGCATGGTGGCACATGTTGGTTAGTCCCACCTACTTGGGAGGCTGAGGCAGGAGGATCGATTGAGC
>CAUYSK010085942.1:0-63510 GCA_963575035.1 Avahi laniger | reverse complement strand
TTAGGTTTAAATGAATTGAAGCTCTAGTCTTGGAGTGGATAAAAAAGAGATAGGATCACCGATTTGTGAGTGTAAAGATGGAAGTAGACTATATATGTACAAAAATGAAGGATATCTTGAAATTTAGTTTAAAAAAGGAGCTATAGATAAAATCTTTAGTGCAAGTGGAACGTTAGTTGATGCTTTGAAGTTGTAATAGATTGTATCTTAAAATTATCAGTCAAGCCGGGCGCGGTGGCTCACGCCTGTAATCCTAGCTCTCTGGGAGGCCAAGGTGGACGGATTGTTTGAGCTCAGGAGTTCGAGACCAGCTTGAGCAAGAGCGAGACCCTGTCTCTACCAAAAAAATAGAAAGAAATTAATTGGAAAGTTAAAAATATATAGAAAAAATTAGCCGGGCATGGTGGCACATGCCTGTAGTCCCAGCTACTTGGGAGGCTGAGGCAGTAGGATCACTTGAGCCCAGGAGTTTGAGGTTGCTGTGAGCTAGGCTGATGTCATGGCACTCGCCCCGGGAAACACAGTGCGACTCTGTAAAAAAAAAAAAAAAAAAAAAAAAAAAAAAAAAAAAAGGTACAGATTGGAAGCAGACATGTCAATATTTACATATGTTAGTTTTCAGTGATCAGTATATGACTGTTTATTGTATTGTTCTTTCTGTTTATGATACTTCCATTTTTTCATAAAAATCTCTGAATCAGCAAACAAGCTGTGTTTAATTCAGAAATAATTTCATTTGTCTCTTGTATTCATTTTCTATTTTATTTGTACTGCATTCATATACATGGTATTTTTTATTTAAGAAAGTTCATTGCTTTGGGCACTTAATTTATATATGAAATTAATGACCTTTATTCAAAGCACCATTTTTGCTTGTTAGAGGAATGATTGATATTACAGTAAGTGATGACTCATTGGAGTGGGACTCTTCCTAAAGGCAAGACAAAGCTTCATACTTCCAGGTGAGAATAAATTATAGCTTCATACAAATGCACTTACTAATAAATCACAGAGGAAATTAAGGGCAGTAAATCTATGACCCAAATGCAGACTGGTTTAATGGGACGCTTTTTAGAGTACAAGCAAATCATTTTAGATTTGCAGCAATTAAAAATGCTACGTGGTATTCAACCATCAAAACACAAGCTTTTTGCATTTATTCTTCAGTGGAAAACTTTTGTCACTTACATAAAATAACCTCAGAGGCAAGGGATAAAGAAATTATCAAAGACAGATCAAGGAAGCTGAAAATTGCTTTAAAGATGAATGTTTTACAGACAGAGGGAAAAGCTACCATGGATATCTTACTATTAACTCATTCAAATGATTAAAATAAAGAAAGCACATCAATTGTGACACTTAGTTCCAAATGACTTTGAATTCATATTGTAGTAAGAACATAGTTTTGGATACCATTCTGATATCTCACAGAATAATTTATACTTTGAAATATCTTACTAATAGAAGAAGACTATTATAATCTATTCATATTCTTATCCATTTTTCCATTGCTTCATTTAAACACTGCTTTCCTTAATATCTTTCTATTCATTTGTCACATAAGCAGCTGAGGAATTATTTTTTGTACTTGGTTGTTTGTTGACTATTTTAGTGAAATGCTTTTCTAGGCTCCTCCAGGTCTCATAAAGACAACTGACAGTTGTGTTCTACTTAATATCTATAGCACCATCCTCACCAAAGATGATGCTAGACATCCACAGTATTAACTTACAGCAAAGTGGCATCTCTGATTATTTTGGTATTAAGTAACAGTTTAGTAAAATTACCGCATTGTGCTCTGTGAAGAATTGAAGTCAAAGTGCCAAGCTCTTTAGGAATCTGTCCTTACAAAAAGCATGATGCTATCCCTTCCCTGGAGCAAGACCAGACTGGAAAGGTTTACTGTGATACAGAAATACCACAAAGGGTCCAGTGTGACCCTTATCATTTCTGGTGCAGATCAAAACTAAGTTACATGGTTTTTCTTTTGGGGAGACCGTATGGCAGGTGGGAAAAAGCAAGCAAGAGAGTAAAAATGATCTGGATTTAACTTCTGAGCCTCACTGCGTAACTTCGGGCAAATTACTCAACTCCTGGGAAATAGGAATAAGAATTCTCACTGGTACATGTAAACATGTATGTGAAATAACATAAAGTACCAAGCAGGCATCTACTAAATATTAATTTCTTTCCCTTAGATTAGTAGGTCATAATGCAGTCTTTTTTGTCTTTTGACACCACCTTTAAAATACTCAAAAAGAACTACACCTATCACAGTGTCACAGTCCACCTTTAATCATTTCTGTATCTATCATGCCTGATCTCTGATTTGTGCCCTTTGTGAATTATGCAATCACAGAGTTGATGGAGATCTAAAATACTATCCAAGCTTGTAAGAACCCTTCCTAAATAATCTGAAAACTATGACCTACTTAATTTCTAAGAATCTGTAAAGAAGACTTATAATCACCACTGGTAACTCATTACATTCATTCAGATTCCTTATAAGCAAATTCCTACTCATGTTTAAATGACATATTTAAGTTTCTTCCCATCTTTATATTGTTTGTGAAAATGACAAATTACAAGCCTGTCATCATACAAGATCCCTTGAAACATGAAAACTGTCACAGGCTCTTTCCACCAGGCTCCTCTCAGGCAAACAAAGTAATCACCGTTTATCAAAGCTTCTGTGTATTGACACAAACCCCCAACTCAGCTTCATGGTAAGAAACTAAAAGAGCCTTTGAGGGTCTACTGTCTACACTTATTAGCTGTGGGAACCCTGAGTAGGTAACTTAATTTCTGTGAACTTCAGTTTCCGTATCTGTAAAATGAAGACAATATTATATTAACATTTCTTATAAAATTGCTTAAAGGATAAATGAAGTAATATTGAGATTCAAAATAGAGTCACTATCTTCTTTTTAACAAAATAAAAGGCTAAAGAGAAAATGAAGAGGAAAAGAAAACCACATACCATATTCACTGCATCTTGATCAAAAGGGTTCCATTCTATATTCTGAGGATAATGAGCAAGAACTTTGGATTTGAATGTTCTTCTCAAAGGACTCTGGTCAAAATTTTCACCTACAACAAATAATTAATACTTAGTTAATATCTAGAACTTTTTCAAAAGCATGTCATGGTTTTATATTTATTTTATAGATATATTGACTCATAATATAGACATCTGAAAAAATAAAAATTAAAAAAATAGAGAAAGAAATGGACTAGGGAAAAAATAAAAAATAAATAAAGAAATCTGATTCAATTTCTACCTCTAACAGTCTGAGTTGTAAAATTCCCAATGGACAACTAAAAATCTTAATAAGAGACCTGCACTTAAAACTTTAGAATCTAAATTTTAAAATCCTGGCTAGACAATTGATATTTAAAAACCATTACTCTCATTTAAATCTGTGGTAATAAAAAATTATATGAAAACGTTTAACCAAAGAAACATCCTGAATTAAGTTAATCATACTTTTTATGATTCTGAAATGTTATACACAGACTCAATGCTGCAGTGCTCAAAGGAGGCAATTTTGCTTGAGTTTCCACAAAAATCTCCGGTAAGTGTGATTGCATATCCAGGTTGTTAAGTAACAGAATTAAAGAATTAGAAACATCATTGCTGAACTGTCTAGTTTAGTAGGAGGAACACATTAAACACACGAACCTGTTAAAACAAATGAGCTATTATAAGCCAAATTTGTTACCTGCCAAAATTCTGGAAAGATAAAAGTAGGCTATACTTTATTATATTAATACATAAGAAAATTCAACAATAGCTGTCAGATTAGTTCATTATTTCCTTGACCAAATTAATTCCCGTAAGACCTGTTATCTTCAAATGCTTTAGTTTCATAACATTTTTTTTTTCCTCCTTGAGACAGAGTGTCACTATGTTGCCCTGGCTAGAGTGCCATGGCGTCAGCTCACAGCAACCGCAAACTCCTGGGCTCAAGCGATCCTCCTGCCTCAGCCTCGCAAATAGCTGGGACTACAGGCATGAGCCACCATGCCCGGCTAATTTTTTCTATATAGTTTTAGTTGTCCGATTAATTTCTTTCTATTTTTAGTAGAGACGGGGTCTCGCTCTTGCTCAGGCTGGTTTCGATCTCCTGAGCTCAAACAGTCCGCCCGCCTTGGCCTCCCAGAGAGCTAGGATTACAGGCGTGAGCCACCATGCCCGGCCCCTCCTATTTTTTTTTCCCTTAGAAACAGGGTCTTGTTCTGTCGCCCAGGCTGGGGTACAGTGATGGGATAACTCACTGCAGCCTTGAACTCCTGGGCTCAAGTGATCCTCCTGCCTCAGCCTCTTGAGTAACTGGGATTACAGGCATGAACCCCCATGCCCAGCTAATTTTTTTTTGTTTTTTGTAGAGATGAGTGTCTCACTGTGTTGGCCAGTTTGGTCTCAAACTCCTAGCCTCAAGTGGTCCTCCTGTCTTGGCCTCCCAAAGTGTTGGGATTATAGGTGTGAGCCACTACACCCAGCTGGTGTGGCTCTGCTATGCATGCATAGTAGTGGGGAGAGCAGGGGCCTTGTGCTGCCCATGAGGGCCACTTCTTTCCTCACAGTCACCCATTTCCTCCATTGTCCCCTGACTTCAAAGCCTCTTAGTGAGGAGACCCTGTGGACTAGAGGTGGTGTGTAAGGATGATATCACTCCTGGTCCCTGTGAGTCTTTTCTGAAGGGCTGTCGTTTTCAGCCTTTCATGTTTTCTTCAATCCCCCCAAATTACAAGGTGGCTCTCTGTTATAAAACTTGTTTATTTCAGTGGAAAATTACAGCTCTGTTCTTGTTGGAAGTGGTTTCTGAACACAATAGCTAGAATATCCCTAGCTCCTTGCATGTGTCCCAAAGACAGAAACAAGGAACTGGTAGGAAGCTCAAGGGCAGGGCTGCTGGTAGCCAGGGGAGAAAAGCCAGGCAAACATGGGAGAATTACTCTTAAGGGACTGGAAGTTCTGGGAAAATATCACTCAGGTGATTCTTGGGTCCCTGGAGGAATTTGAACTCACGGTCTATCGTAGGCTTTAGGTTTGAATCTGGGGTTCGGAGGATGGAAGAATTGGTATTGCTGGTGTTTAGTGGAGTGATGATGTTGAATATTTTAATGGGAGGAGATAGCCGAAGTTCAGGTTTGATCCAGTGCATGGCCAAATAGTGCTAGAGAGAACAGACAACAGTTAGCCTGAGGTAGCAATGTGAAGGTGCTCTCCTCAGGGTCATCTCAAGACCAGCCAGTGCCTTTGTCCCTGCCACTCACCGGAGCTGAATACATAAAGTTGAAGAGCAGAAGTGCTGTAATCACTATGATCACTAAGGCTATGATTTTGAAGCGGTAGCGTTTCCAGCAAGCACGGCAGATGTTTCGAACAGGTGACCGAAACCACTTGAAAGAGCTATCAGTGCGTCTGTGCATGAACAGGAGAGTTGTCAGATAACAGAGGGCAGAGGGAACCTTTGGGTCAAATAATCCTGAGCAAAGAGCTTTTTAAACAAAAAAGCAACTTCTGCTTATCCCCAACTCCACCCTCAAGTCTGTTCTCTCCCAATAGTAACTGAACACAGAGCTGAGGTGTTAGGAAGAAATTACCCCTCTCCACATGTAGGCCCACTGCTCACCACCCCATACAAACTGAGGAGAAAGAAAGATTGGGTGCCTTTGCCCCAGAGGACCCTTACAGGGGAGGATGAAGTGTAGGGTATTGGTTGGGTTCCGACTGGCCTCGCCCAGCTGGCTTGATTAAGGCTTCCTTCTCAGACAGCATCTCAAGAGTCATCTTCACTTTGCCCTAGGAACACCACAGGTGGTGGGAAGCTGAGTTCAGATAGCAGGAGTAAGGTAGTTTTAGGACCTCATCCTGGGGCTCCAGAAAGGAAAAGGGATTTAGTTAAGGTTCCCAAAAGTCTGTTAAAGCCAGGTTATGTGGCATAGCAGTCCTATTCAATAGGCACCTTCCCCAGCTCCTACCGACAAGCGCCATTTGCCATTGTCGAGGACCTGACAAGGCCACCAGCCAGTTACAGTCTTCTTCTTAAAGAGGGAGAAGTGCTTATATTGGAGGAAGGCAGGCCACTTGGAGTCAGCATCCATCATCCTCAGGGAACATTGGTTGGCGTGCCGAGCTGGGAGGGGCATGTCAGACAAATCCAGCTCCAGGACCCCTGAGCCCAGAGAAATGCTGTCAGCAAGAAGGAGCTCCCAACAGGGTGCAGTGGCTCATGCCTATAACACTAGCACTCTGGGAGGCTGAAGCAGGATGATCGCTTGAGACCAGGAGGTCAAGACCAGCCTAAGCAAGAGTGAGACCCCGTCTCTACTAAAAACAGAAAAAGTAGCCTGGCATGGTGGTATGCACCTGAAGTCCCAGCTACTGAGAAGGCTGAGGCAAGAGGATCACTTGAGCCCAGGAGTTTGAGATTGAAGGGAGCTATGATGACACCACTACACTCTACTCAGGTGACAGAGTGAGATTCTGTCTCAAAAAAAAAAAACAAAAACCAAAAAAACTGTGGTCATAAGCCCTGTGTCAGGACCTCACCTAGGAAGTCATCAGGGGAGAAGATGTCATTGTCCCAGACCTGGATGATGAGCCGGGCTGGGAACTTCATTGATGTGGGGTCCAGGCTCCAAATGTAATCCTGGAGGATGGCAGAAAAGTGTCCCTTGGATACCTTATTAGCCCACTACCCAGGAGCGATGGATTATCAAGAAAGAGTTTCTGCCTGAGGACATGTTCCTTATGTTCTGGAACAGCCTGCAGGCCTCTGGGGGTTGTGGGGGAGGAAGAGTTCCTGGAGCCTGAGGTTGTTTGTATGTTGGGGGCCCTCCACGCCCCGAGGACTGTTACCTTCTGGCTGTGGATGCACACACGCTCCGCTGCCAGGTAGTCCATGGTAAAGATGAACCGCCAGTTGAAGTTGCCCTCCCCAGTCAGGGAGTAGTAGTGGATATCTGTCTTCTGCATGTCATCCTCTAGGCCGTATAACCACCTGGGGCCAGAGTCCTTTCACCTGGGGTTCATGTGTATTGTCCCCATCCCTGAGCTGGAGCCCTGTGGGAAGGGCTGCCTAGCTGGCACCAGGCACAGGTAGAATTGGAGAGGTGTTCCCTTAGGATTGGGAAGCCCCAGCAGAATGATAGAACTGGGGGACCACAGGGGCTCTGCTGGAGCCTGACTCCTCTCCCTCACCCTTTGACGTAGATGTCACTCGTCTTCTCGCCACTGAAATTGCTATCCACCAGGTCCACGTTGGCAGTCTGCCAGATGATGCAGCGTAGCTCATACCTGCAGCCACTGTGCTCAGAGGCTTTGCTGAGGAATAGCTCCCCAGCTGCAGCCTTAGTGAGGGAAGAGGGGCCTGGGAGTCTGCCCTTCATACTCTTGCTGAATTTGGGGAATTCAGGGAAAGAAAGCTCCCAGTAGAGCTTCTCTTCCCAGTAGAGAAAAGAACTACTACATCTAGGCATTTGAGGACAGTGGTGTTCTGCGCCCAGGGGAGCTGAACTGTGAAATTCAGTAGTGAAGAAATGGGCTGTCACTCACCGTTTAGGTTTTCTGGGGCTGATGTTGACTGGGGGGCCAGGAAGCTCCAGCTTCTTAGGGAAGATATCCACCCACATTTGTACCTTTCCCTAGAGCCAGAATGGATTAGTTGTTTTGTGTATTTTTTTGTTTGTTTTTCTTTTTTATTTGGTAGAGATGGGGTCTCACTGTGCTCAGGCTGGTTTTGAACCCCTGAGCTCCAGCTGTCCTCCTGCCTCAGCCTCCCAGAGAGCCAGGATTACAGGCGAGCTGGGATGGGTTAGCTGGTTGGGGGTTGCTAGCCTCTGTTCTCAGCAGGCTGGCCTGGAGGTCCCTGTCCCATGTTTTGAGGTCTATTGAGGCTGCGTTCCCAACACTTAGGGGTCAGGTATAGAGGTATCAGCGAGGCCCCAGGTGACCCCCACCACTTTCCCCTTTTTTCCTTTTTATGGCTGAGGGAATAGTGCAGTGAGGTTAGGGCATGATGGCTTCAAGGCTGATGGCGTGGTGCTGGGATTTCACTTAAGACTGGGATTTGGAGGGTTAATGCCACTCAGCAGGTCATGCTAGATGGCCAGATTGTGATTGGGGGCCTTCATTTATTAAGGAACTCAGTAACCCTGAGTGTGAGGCAACTAGATGTTCAGTCCAGGTTTCCGGGTCATTTTATGTTATGTAACCGCAACCTAAGGACGTAAGGCTAGCCAGAACATACAGAGGTCTAAGAAAGAAGATAAGGGACAAAAATGGTGAGAAAAGAGAAAAAACATGAGAGGGCAGAACTACCAACATTGGAAAATAGATGTGTTCTTTCAAAGTACCTGACCTGATTTTATTCTTTTGAAGTTGACCTGTTTGAGAAAACAGGTTTAATGAGAATGGTTTTTTAAAAAATGCTAAGCAAAGGACTTTGTTTCTATAATGTGGTATCAACTTGAGAAATTAGGAGAATGAGATAAGCCTATGGTGGCTGCAGGGTGAATGATAATTAGGGTGTCTTTGGGGATTTTTATTCCTCTGTTTGGGGTTCCTTGCCATGGAGAAGAAACAGCCTGCAATTAACAGCCAGAACCCAGGCTGTAATGTCTGCGCCATCTGACCTGGTGCCACCTTCCTGCCCCTCGGGAGAGACAGAAGGCAATGGAGACATTGGCTGGGAGGGCTCCTTAGTGCCTCCCACAGGGGTGCATGGCCTCGTTTCTTGTAGATGACCTTTCCAGCTCTGAATTTCTCCATTCTAAGTGGCATCACTATCACTGGAACGTCTTGCTTATTAATGAGTAAAACATACTTGTCTTCTGTGCATGTACAAACTCAAATGCTTAGCCTGGCCTTCCCCTCTCATAGTGGGCTATGGCCTGGGTGGGTGGGCACCCTTATCTTCTGATCAAGCCACGTCCCCCTATAGGAGGCAGGAGTGGCCCCTCCAGTCTCATACCTGGTCGATGCCTGGCTGGCTGTCGCTGTACAGTGTGCGGGTCTCCACGTGCTCAGGTACCAGCCCCTGGGTGTGCAGGAGGTATAGCGCAAGGCGTTCCATCTTGGGTCCCAAACCGTGAACAGTAGGCGGTTTGGGCTCTGGGTTGGAGGGGGATGGAAGGAGTGGATCTTGAGGTCATTAGCCTTCTCATCCCCCTGGTAGGCTCCCCCACCCTCCCTTCCCCAGCCTGGGGAGTGCACTTGTTTGCCCTCTACAGGAGTAAAGGGGAAAGTGCTGGACTGCCCTCTGGCTCAGGAGATCTTTCCTTGTCCTCCTCCTCCCAACCCCGATCTGCAGCTCCTCCATTCTGGAACCTCACAGATTTCAGAGGCGTGTGTCTGTGCTGTCTGGCGGTGTGCTGTGCTTCTCACCAAAACTTGTCAGCTTGAAGTTTTTCCCATTATAAAAAACAGAGTCTTCCTCAGGGTTGAACAGAGGTGGAGGCAGCCCTTTTCGCTTGGCATAGCGTTCCAGGAGGTGGGTGGGGGACATCTGATCCCGCCACCTAAAGGGCCCTGACCTGTGGGGAGATACGAGAGGAAGAGGTGGGGAGGTCTGGGTCCTGGAGGACACTGCTTTGAGCTGCAGGATAACCAGTGGTGGAAGCATGGGTGGAGACAAGGCGGGTCTTGGCCCTGGTTCCCAGCCCAGGATGTAGGCCTCTCCCAAGGGAGTTGTGGGCTCACTCCTCCTCCCCACCCACACTCCCTTTCCCTGGACGTGCCCACTCACAGACAGTAGGATTTGGAGAGCCCACAACGAGCTTCGAAGCCAGACAGGAGACGGTTTTCAAGGTCAATGACTGTAGTTCCAATCTTATCATCGGGTGAGAATAGGTCAAAGTCATATAGCTGGATCTCTAGGTCCTTCTCCAGGGGGATGTTGCAGGTGAGTTCAAACATCCTGTGGGTAAGGGTGTTGGAACCTGCAGAGGCTGTGGGCCATGTTGTCTCCATACCCTGCTTGCCAGTGTCTTGGCCACCTTGGCCCCTGCTCTGCCTCCTTGTTTGTTCATGGGGAATGTGGAGAGCAGAGCATGGGCTTGACTGCTGTCTGCCAATAGCCATCTCCAGTTACGGCTGAAAATAATTTGGGATAGGCCCTGGGTGTGAGGCTCTGAGCTCCCTTCCCAGGCAGAGTTTGAGAAATAGGGCAGAACTGGACCACCTATGCATTTATCTTTTGTCTGTTGAGCACCTGAAGTGGGTAAGACACCACGCTAGGAACTCAGAGGCTGGAGAGGAGCGTGAGAGTTGTTTGCCTTCTGGCACTGGCTCCTGCATGGCGTGGGTGGGAGTGGAGAAGTGGGATCGGGTGAGTTGGGGCAACTCACGTGCCAAAGATGGGGTCCAGAGTGTTGGGCTGGTATGTGTCCCGCTTGCCAAGCTCTGTCTTCCCCAGTTTCAGGATCACATAAGGGTCACACTGGGTCAGATATAAGGAAGAGAAGGATAGAAAATGGGGAGTCAGTTTCAGTCGGTCATGGAGGGTGGGAGAGGGGCAGAAACAAGCCCCTCGCACCAGATGGAGCCTGTGGGGAGTTGGCAGTCTGTGTATCAGTGTGAGGGAGCTCCAGGAGACGGGTTCAGGGCAGGGTGTCGGAGGCATCTTTGCTGGGTGGGGCTGCTCTTTACCAGGCCATTGTAGTCCTGGGGCTGCAGGTTGATAGCTCGAACCACGTAGACCCGCACCAAGCACAGCTGAGGGAAGTCCTCTCTCTCAGGCCAAACCAAGAACTGGTGCGGGGGCTTGGGGGCTTCCGGATTCTCAGGAAATGGGTAGATGCGGAAAAGGCCCTGGTGGGGGAAGGTGTTGGGGGACCCAGCCTGGCAGTGCTGGCCAGCTCTGTAAAGCCCTCCAGGAGGTATCTGCAGCCCACATTCAGGAGCAAGAGATTGGATTGAGGGTGGCAGGGATAGAAGGCCATGAGGACAGTAGAGGCAGGTGCGGCAGAGGTGCTGGGCAGGGAACACTGTGTTTAGGAGGGGTGCTGCACAAAGGAACCGCGTCATTAGATGAGTTGCTGGTTTCTGCAGATGTGAACTATCATTCCACTCCTTTCATCGCTGCAGATTTGGACTTGTTCTCTGGCTCTGCAGCCTTGGGAGACCCAGCGCAGGCCAGAGCAGGGAGTGAGAAGGCCTTCACCCTTCCTGTGTGAGGGGAGGTCTCCCCGAGTCCCTGTGTTGGGTATTCTCTGCTCGTCTGCTCCCCAAAGTTTGATAAGCCCTCCCTCCCCCATCCTCACCATGAGCATGTAGAACCAGGGCTTCTATTAGAGTCCTCTGGGGACAGAAAGGGAACAAGGAGATGGGGCAGCCAAGCTGGGTAGACACACACCTTGAACTCCCCTACCACAGGGCTGTCCAACTTGGGCTGTTCCTGGTAGAGCTTGAAGGTCTGGCAGAAGTCCTGCAGGCCTTGGAAGGCTGGCACAGCCTCCAGCTCACAGTCATACACCTGCGGGGGATGTGTGGGACCCGGGCTGGTAGGGAGACCATTCCTGGGATTAGGAGATGGAGGGACCACCAGCTCCTGGGTCTTGCCCCAAAGAATCTGCCCAGTCAGCGGCTCTGTCTGCTTTAGACAGGGTGGCTGGCGGAACTCTCTCCAGGAGTCTTGGGAGACAATGCAGGAACTCCCTCACTTGGTGGTTCCCACAGAATCAAGGCTAGGTCTGCTGGCCTCTCCCAGTGGGAGATTTTATTTCATCTTTCTTTCAGCATTCTCCCCTCCTAGGGGCCTCCAAACCTTTAGAGTGTGGTAGTCTTTATACTTGTACTTGGGGGACTTGTGATCATCTCCCGTGGCCCAGAAAAACTTGCTCCACCAGTCCACTTCGTGCTCATATTGATCCTGGCAGGGAGGAGGGGCATTTTGGCCCTTGGGCAGGGAAAGCCCCCCACCTCCCTGAACTGACTGGGGTTGTTCCTTGTTCCCTGTGGCTGAGCCTACATCACCTTGGTTGTGCTCGACTTGAAGAAGAACTTTTTGTAGAGGTACCCTAGGAACTGAAAAATGAGAGGGTAGGCAAGGTGAGTCCAGGCGGCCCACAGTGCTCGTTGGCTCTGACCTCCAAGGAGGAGAGGAGTCAAGGCTGGGGCTTACTTCCCTGGCTTCCTTGTCTTCACATAGGACTGGGGAGTAAGGAGAAGGGGAAGCAGAGTTCTCCGTTTTCACTGCCCATAGCCTCTGGAAGGGGCTCAGAGAGTCAGAACCTCCAGCCCTACCCCAACCTACTGAATCAGAATCTGCTTTTGATGATGTCTAGAAGATTCCTGTGCATTAAAGTTTACAAGTGCTGCCCTAGAGCAGTAGTTCTGAACCGTGAAAACATTGGAATCACCCAGGAGCGGGGCAAGGGCAGTTGGAAAAAATTCTGATGCCCAGGTCCTACCCCCAGCAGTTCTGATGGAATTGGTCAGTGGCCTGGGTCTCAGAGTTTTTAAGACTCTCAGGTGATTCTGATGTGCATTCTGGGCTGAGCATCCCGGCTTTAGCATTCTCGTGTCCAGCCAGGCCTCACACTAGGGGCACAGATACCAGGACTCTAGTCAACACCCCTCCTCCCTGTCGGCAGTGGGAGGAGGTGGGGCCCCAGGCCCTTACTCACGTCTTGGTGCTGCTTCACACGCAGTGCTGCGTGGAGAGAGTACAGCCATGAGTCTCAGGAGGGCAGAAGGCTGAGGCGGAGGGGTGCCAACCACACAAGGGAGCCAGTGCCTTGCCCCACTCCCAGGGGCTTGTTTGTGAGGCCTGGGGAAGGGCAAGGAGAGAGGGCCATACTTGGAAGCCGTGGGGGCACGTAGTCCTGAGCCCAGGGGTCACAGAAATAGGGCTGGAGGAAGTCGATGTTGGCTTGACCCACCACAGTCTGCTGGCCGAAGATCCAAACGTCCACCACCTTCACCACAAGGGGCAGCGCGTAGGCCTCCTCTGTGGGCATGTACTGCAGCCCCGAGGACAGGTGAGGAGCATGAGGCCCCCCAAGAGAAGAGAGCTGCCCCAGCCCTTGCCCCAGGGCCTCTTACCACTATGAGGAGGAGGATGGACTCAGGGAAGTTGGGGTTGGTCTGGAAGTCACTGATGGGTTCTGTCCTCAGGGACTCTTCCCCAAATTCCACAAGGAGCTGTGGGGAGCTCACCTTCTTCATGTTCCGAAGGCCCCAGGCCAAGATCTGCCAGAACAGGGAAGGGGCAGGCAGTGCCTCTGTAAGGGGGTCCTGGCTGGAGGGGGGCTGTGCTGGCAGCAATGGTGCATTAGGGAGCATGCACCATTGCTGGGGAGTGGGGAGTGAGGCTGTGCAGAGAGGCCAGAGTCTGAAGGCTTGCCAGGTCTCCCTGTCCTGAGCGATCGGTGCTTGTGCTCAAGGCCTGGACGCTGTCCTCCCTCCCTGTGAGGGAGGTGCCCTCAGGCCACTTGCTGCATCCTCCACTGACCTCCAAAGCCCTCAGGTATTGCTCTTCCTCACCTGCCGCCCTCAGTTCTCAGACGTGAATTCCTGAGGTTGCTGCCTCTGAGGCCCGCAGAAAGAGTGGGTGCCCAGTGTTTCAGAGATCTCATGCTATCTAGCTCTTTGCTGACCGATGCCCCACAGAACTCTCTGGCCATACAGTGACCCAGCACCCTTGGGAAATGTCTGCACCTTACTCATGAGTACCACCTCAGGGGCCCAGAGTGGGAACCAGCCAGGTTGCCTATCTTGGGGAAGCCTCCAGTCCCCAGAAGACCTGATCGTCTTTTGCTCTTTGCCAAATTTGTGACAGAGCACATGAGTCCTGATGTAAGGACCTCCATGCCAGCTCAAAAGAGGTGAGAAACACCCTGGCATTGGGAGTCAGACAGGGCTGGTCCTGAATTCTGGCTCTGTCCCCTAGTCCTTGTATCACCGTGCATGGAATATGTTGTCTCTTGGAGTCTCAGTTTCCTTCTCTGAAAAGTAGTCCCTGCTGGGCAGTCACGGTGTGAGTCAAACGTGATAATGAATGCTGCAGCCCTTTGTCTACTACTCACTGCAGAGATTCGCAGTAAAATAATTTACAGTGTTATATCAGAGCCTCTGTTCTTCATTTCTCTCCTGTCTCCCTCCATCTCCCAGTAGCATTTCTTGGGGTGCAAACTTTGGATCGGGCAGTCAGGGAGAACCAGCAGAGCGCTCCAGCACACTCCGGACTGCTCAGGGTGATGCTTGCCCCCTGCCCACCCTGCCGCCCCCAGCACCTCAATGGCCATCTTCTTCAGCGTGGGCTGGATGCTCTTGGGGAGTGTGTAGACCCCATTCTTCCAGGGAACACTCAAGATTGGCAGCTGCTTCTCTCTGAGCCTCTGGAGGAATGAGGTGGGAGAGAAGGGAGTGTGAGGCACCTTTGCGCTGTCCTGTTTCCCTGCCCCTCACCCCCAACTCCATCGAGTCCGTCAGAGGGCTCCACTGGGGCCGCAGAGCCCCTGGGCAGGAGCTGGGGGGGGAGAGGTTGGACAGGCCGGCATCACCAAGCCCGAAGTTCTGGTTCCTGGGCCCAGGCCCTTCCTGAGGGCGTGGAGCTGGGCCCTGCTGGCTGTGGAGACTTGGGGGCGAGCAGGCGTGGGGACACTGAACACTACGCATCCCAGCCAGGCCCTGTCCCAGTACCTCAGTCTCGAGGATCAGCTCACAGGATGCCAAGATCTCACCCTCTTCAACCCCCAGCTCATTTACGATGGGGTGCCACCTCATGGGGGGCAGGGTCCGGTTGTGGAAATCTAGCCAGACCACCGGGGGCCACATACTCCGTCCCCACAAGTTCTCCTTGCCCTGGAGGGGAGTGGAAGTTCACAAAGCATGGAGGCCAAGCTGGCAGGGTTCCAGCTCATTGCCTGACAAGGAAAGGGCAAGGCAAGGACAACAGCTGTTTACATGGTGCTCTCTGCACGTCAAGCCTCTTTGGAGTACTCTCCGTATATTTTCCTCTAAAAACCTTAGCTCTTCAAGGTAGGTCTTCCTCCCGCTCAGCCCAGCCTGCCTTACCCAGGAGTTGCGCTGCCACAGTTCCAGCACCACGAGTGGTGGGCTCTCTTTGGTGTCCTGGGGGTTCTCGTACAGAAGAAGGTGCTGGAAGATGAGCGTCTGGGCCCACGTAGGGCCTGCTGAGCTCTTCAGGGTTTGGGTGCACTGGCTGTGGTTTAAGAAGACCATCCGAATGAAGGGCCCTGGAGGGTGGAGGGCAAGGAGAGAGTCGTGTCTTCAAGCTGCCAAGGGAGGCTGTCCTCTCCTCTGCTGCTGTGGCCATTGCACCGGGTACCCAGGGAGGCCCAGGCCAGGCAGCCCCTGCCACTGCCAGCTGCCCAGAGTCTGCCTCAGCATAAGTCACAGAGCAACTGAGCATGTAACCAGAGGTGAAGGGATCATTTGGTTACATCCATGGGAACTTTACACCTACCATGCTTGAGGCCTGGGCTTCACCAAATGGAGGGCAGAGGCTCCTCTGGATGGGTTCTGGGAACAAGGCTACATGAGGCTGCCCTTCCCCAGCAGTGAGTGGCCCTCTCCATATGGGTGGTCATGCCCAGTGGACACAGCTCCCAGCGGACATCCCTGAAGCCCTGCGACCCACGGCCCTGGCTCCCTACAAACAGTGCTACTAACAGGACAGAGTTGGAGCACATGGCTCATCTGAAACCCTCAGTGAGTCCCCCTCACATGACCGAGGACAGCCTCCTCCTGCCCAGGGCCTCCTCCCCGGCCCTCCTCTTCTGTCCAGCCATGAGTGGCACATGGTTCCCAAGCATGCCACCCTCTCTCTTGCCTTTATGTCTCATCAGTACTGCCAGGCCAACTCCTTTTCTTTTCAGTGCCCAGCTAAGTGGTCACCACTGGGGTGAAGCCCCCTCAGCTCTCCTTCTAATCCACAGCACTGGGATCATACCTCAAGAGGAGCCCCACCATGTAGTCTTTGTTTTTGTGCTTTTTCCCCCAAACAGGGCCAGGAGCTGCTTGGGAAGAGGGGTCTGCATCTTTGTCGCCCCCATCTGAGCCACATTCTTTATACCACTGGGTGGCCATGTCGCAGGGCCCCAAGGCTTGGGGACAGGGACAAGGGCTGCTGGCCGCCTACCTTGGAATGTCAGGATCTGGTTGGACATCAGGTTCCGGGCCTGGTAGATGTAGCAGAAGAGCTGGTAGTAGTGGGGCTCTGGTAAAGAGGAGCCACATTATCACCTCCTGCCAGCATGCCCCGAGGCTACTCTCTGGCTCTTCCACCTTCACCCCTCCCCACTGTGCTGGCCTCAGGTGCTGGCCTCTGGACCCACACAAGCAGACTCCCAATTCAGTGCTCACTGTTGAAGGTGCAGTAGATGAAGGGCATGTTGGGGGGCCGGGTGTCCTCTGGGATACGCCTCCAGGAGCCCAGCCATGACTTGTCTTCCTCTTCCGTCTTAGCATGCTGTTTCAAATCTATAGCCTGTGCCCAGGACAGTCTCCCCTGAGGCTCTTGGGTGCTTCTCCTAGTCCAGGCCCAGGCCCCCACCTCTACCCTCCAAAGCCTGAGGAGTGGGGGCCCAGTCCTCCCTGCCCCCACCCAGGTCAGGCCCTGGCTCTCCTGGAGGTGGGGTTGCTGGCAGGCAGCAGGCTGAGGCTTTACCAAAGACCCCTCCAGGAGGAATATGGGTGCAACGCCCTTGTCTTTGTCGGGGGCCAGCCTGCGATGCCAGCAGCGGCGGCGGAACCGGCTGTGGGGCTGAGGGTTCAGGTGGAACTTGGAGCGGAAGGTGCCATACTCCCAGCCCTCTTCTTCCCCCTTGGCCAGTTCGTGCTGTGGGGAGGAAAGCAGACTCATGCCCCTGCCATGGCCCAAGGTGACTCCTGCCCTGCCATCCTGGCCGGGGCCCCTACCCGTGGGCCCCTCACCTGCTGCAGGAAGGAGAGGGTCTCCTGCTCGAGGCTCAGCTCCCTGTGGTTCCGGAAGCGCACACGCACCCAGCGCCGGCGGCGGCACGAGTGGTAGGTCTTCTCCACCGAGTTCCAGACCTGGGGCAGGCCGGAGGGCGGGATCCCCACTCCATACTCCCAGCCTGTGGGGGCAGGACCGTGGCCTCTGGGTCCCCAGGTGCCGGCAAGCTGGGAGGCTGGGACAGGCCTGAGGGGCCTAGAGGGGCAAGCTCAAGGGTCTTTCTGGCCCTGAGGTGTGGGAAGGAGGGTGTGGCCACACTGTGTCACCTGGGTGGCTTGGGCCCAACTGCCCATCTTACAAATGAGGAAGGTGGGGCTCAAAGACATCCTGTGACATGCACAAGGCCACACAGCCTGTAAGCAACAAAGCTTGGGTCTTGAGCCCAGGCCTTCAGGCTTCCAGCCCGTTGTTCCTAACCTGGAGCTACCTTGGATGAATTCAGTCTCCACAACCAAGCCTTGCGCTGGGCCAGGCCGGGGGAGGCACTTGGGAGCTGCGCTGTCTCAAAACTGCGGCCGTGTGTATGGAAAAGGTAGAGCCCCAGCTCTCTGGAAGCTGGAGGACCCCAGGAACTCAGGCCCATCCCGCCAAAAGCTTGGCTGCTCCAAGGCTGTTGGAAGCGTCTGACACGCCTGCCTGCTCAGGACGGGCCCTGGCAGCTGCAGGGATCTTGAGGCCCCAGGCGCTCCCACCCCAGCCCTTGAGCCTGACCAGAGAACTGACCCTCACTATCCACTGCGCGGTTCAGCTCCACAGCCCAGTTCTTCTTAAAGTGCCAGCCTTGGGGGCACTTCACGTTCTCCCGGGCCTCCACGGGCTGTCCGTTCTGTGGGTGAACATCGAGGACGAGCCAAGGGGTGCCATGAGCTGGAAGGAGGCCACCTCCACTCCCTCTTCCCACACGGCTGTGCGTGTGCCTGCTGTGGCCACAGCGGCCTCCCGCCCCTGGCTTGCCACCCGAGTAAGCACTTAATATCCTTTAAGGACTTGCCTTTCTGCAACGTAAACTGCTCTCTCTGTGTTGAAAAGCGGAGACTAGCATGTGTCAGGGTAAGTTAGACCTGTGTTGTCCAACACAGTAGCCACCAGCTACCTGGGGCTTCTCAAAATTTTAAATTAATTAAAATAAGACAAAATTCAAATTTCAATTCCTCAATCTTACTAGTGCCACATTTCAAGCACTAAATAGCCACACGTGGACAGAGCAGATATAGAACATTTCCATCACCACAGAAAGTTCTGTTGGACAGGGGTGGGTTAGGCTAGCCTCAGATTCCCTCCTTCGGGGTAAGCACTGCCTTTCAAAGAGGCCTGGAAAGGAATCATTGCCTCCCTCTGTTGTTTCTTACGGTCTTATTTAAGGTATCTCTGGCCTGCCATCTTGGGATACGGCCCCCACCCCACATAGGGCTGGAGCACTCACCCGGTGTCCCCTGGAATGTGTAGGGAGTGGGGCTCAGACTGCAGCTCTTTCCACGGGGACACCCCAACTTCCAAGCCTCCGCACTTGGTTGCCTAGCCTGCCCCCTAATCCCCTAAGGCGACTTCGGCCCTGCTCACCGTGTCCGTGTTCGGGATGGCAGCAGGCACCCAGGCACCTCTGGCGTCGCGGCCCTGGTTCTCATACACCTCCTCCAGCACCTGGCTCTTGTTGATGTCTATGTCCAGGAGGAGTCTAGGGGCAGGGAGACCCCACGTTCCCGGCAGCACATCTCCCTGAACTTACAGGCCCCAGGGGTGTCCTCTGCCGGTCAAGCACTCCCCTACATGGCATCCCTCCCCACCTTGCCCTGGGTAAGGCAGGGCCAGGAGGTCTGGCATCCAGGGCAGGGTGGCAGGCAGGCCCTTGTGCACCCCGGCCCACTGGAACCAGGCTCCATGGCTCTGCGCCCACCTCTCTGGGCTACTGCTGATTGGCCCTCCCAGGTGATAGGAAGTGTCAGCTTCGGTAAGGCATGCCAACTGGCACACAGGCTCAGGGCCTGCACCCTCCAGCCTTACCTCCTCTGAGGCTCCACTCTCCAGTTGTCCCGCCAGTGCCATCCTGGGGGTGGCTGGAAATCCGTCTTGGGGAGGGCCTTGTTCCCCATGACATCTGAGAAGTTGGGGCAGCGGTACAGCCCCTGCATCCCCCACTGGTCTTTGTACTTGGCCTGATTCTCGTACTGGGGGAGGGAGAGTCATCAGTGCCTGCCATGTCCTCCATCACATTGTGCTGGGGACACTGGGCCCCACCGTGGGCCCCCCACTCTGGCCTGCCCATACATCCTAAAAATCTGATAGTCAGGCAAGAAAGGGCCACATCCCCGCTGCACAGGTGAGCAGACTGAGGCCGAGAGGTCAACCCTGCACTCAGCTGGCAGAGCGGGGTGGATGCCTGAGTCAGAACCCAGTGCCTTGATGCAACCTGCCTGCTCGCTCATCACTGCAGACCTGGGGGAACCCGGTCCTGCTGCATCTCTGCTGCCTCTGGGCCTTCTCTTCCGTATTCCCCTGCTGGGCATGCAGCCCTGCTTCCTGCACCTCTCCCCACACCCCTCTCCAGTCTGCGGCTCCAGGCTGGTTAGACATATTGTATATCCATCCACTCGTGCAACTTAGAACTGTAAAAATATGTTTTAATTCAGTAAATTAAAAAGCCTGACACTCAAACTTTATTTCACCTTTGCCATCAGAGTCACCTCCTGAGCCATGTCCTCCCCGGGGAGCAAAGGTCATCACCCCCTCCCTGATTCTAGAGCAGCCTCTGGGCAGCTACTCACTCACTCCCTGGGTTTATGGTTCCGTGGGCAGATGCCCCATATCCTGCTCCTCTGACCATTCCAGGCCTCTCCCTCCCAGGACCACCAGCCTGGCCGGCCATGTCCCAGGCTGCCATGTGACAGATGAAGCCCCCTGCAGTGCGGAACCTGGCTCACCTCACATGCTGTGGACTAATTGGGAGGAAGGTCCCAATAAACCTCCATCAAGGAGAGAGTGACCAGGCCCTGGAGGGTCACTCAGTCTCCCCTTGTCACCAAATGCCTATGGCTGGGCAGCACGGAACCCTGAGCTGGCAGCATCCGAGATTGCCTTAGTCTCTGCCACCTCTATCAGACCACTCTCAAGACTCTCAGACTTGGTCAGTAACGTTTTTCTCCATCTGCAGTGGGTTAGTGAAGCTTCGCCCTCCCTTCCCACACGAAACGCCCTGCTGGGAAGCCATCTCTGCCCTATAAGGCCATCTACCTCCCGCCCCAGTGCTCCTGCCTGGACCCTGGGCACCGCTCACCGTCTCCGCATACACCACCATGTCACCCTGGCGGAGCAGCTGCAGATCCTTGCTGTCCGTGACATTGCCGAGCCACATGCAGACCCGGAGGTGGGCTGGGAGCGTGTCCTTCTGTCCTTCTCCCTCGGGGTACTGAGCCAGAGATGGGTCAATGTGATGGGGTGTCAGCCCCCTGGGTGCAGGGAAGGGAGGGGGCACACACAGCCAGAACGGGTCACCCCTGCCCCTTCCCTCTGAGCCCCAGGAGCAGGGCCCTCACACTGAGCTGGGTGCTAGAGCTGCAAGTGAATGATACGGAACTCTGCCTTCCAGAGCAGGGAGGGCTACGCCTGTGAGCCATGTGACGCACAGAGGTGGGAGGGACGGGGAGATGGGCGACACTGCCTAGGGAGCCTGGGAAGGCACCACAGAGGAGCCGTGATAATGTGGACATCAATAATGGTACTAGCATTCATTTATTGCCAAGTACGCCTTGATCCTCACACCCCGTGAGGCCGGCATCATAATGACCAGGCCCATTCTACAGAGGAGCACACTGAGGCCTGGGCATGGTCAGGAGTTGGGCCAGGGCCACACAAGCCAGTGAGCAGCAGAGCCAGAATGCAAGTCTCAGTGGTTCTTGCGGGATAAGAAGGACTCGGATGGGCGTGGGAGGAACCTTGCACATTGGTGGAAAGGGCACGGGCCAGGTATGACTGGGGCCGGGGAGCCAGAGTGGCCCGGCTCTTCAGACTATGGGCCAGAGGGAGTTACAAGGCAGGTACGAGGTGTCCAGGGCCCAGGCAGCGAGGCTGCTCCTTCTCTAGGAGGCAATGGGGACCTGGGGAGAGTCTCCAGGGAGGGAGGGAGCAGCCCCCCACTGCCCGGGAGGACTGGAAGCAGGGAGGCTGTGGTCAGGGTCGGGTTGGTGTTCAGGGTGTTCAGTCTTATCTACAGCTTGATCTGATAGGATGGGCTGCTGCCCAAACCTTACAGGTGTTAAATATTTGGGGGTCACCCAATCGTGGTCCAGGGAAGAGATGACAGAGGCTGGACCAAGTGGTGGCCATGCAGATGACAAAAGAGACAAATTTGAGGAACATTTATGACAGACATGGACTCGGTGTCAGCCCACACGCTGACAGCCACAAGCTCCCTGCCTTCCCTGGGGACTGTTTAAACCCCATTCAACCTGGTAAAGGGCCAGAGAGAGAGGAAGTGGACCATGCCCCGGGAGAGGCCCCATGGGGACTGTCCTGCAAGTTCAGGGGTTCCCCCAGGGGTGTTTCTGGGCGCTGTCCACCCCCACCCTGTGAGGACCTCCTGCTCCCCACCTGTAGGAGGAGTGTCTGTATTTTCCCACAGAACCTGCCGGAGTACAGGGCCCCTGCCTGGGAGAACAGGACGGAGTGGGCGGGCACCCGTGCGTAGGCCACTCGCTGCTCCTTGGCCATCAGCCAGATCATCACATCTGGGAGGCTGCTCTGGGGCTGTCGGGGTGGGAGGACATCAGGCCCTATGTGGCCAGCTCCCAGCCCTGCTCCCGCCCGGCCAGTGTGTCCAGTGCCCACCTCAGGGAGCACAGCGTTGAGGTGGTACAGCCAGCCCTCCACGGTGGCCACCATGTCCCTGGGCTTGGCATGCTTGGCCTTTTGGGCCAGTTCCTGCAGGAGGAGACTGCGGAGCTGCCACCTCTTCCTATCCAGGTTGGTGGCTGCGGGCTGATCAGTCATGCAGGGCAGAGGGCGCCTGCGGCCGGGACAGGGTAGCAGGGGCTGGACCTCTCTACTGCCTCCCAATGTCACCATCTCTGGCCCTTGCTGGCCTCAGGATCCTGCCCCATTCATGGCTGGCCTGGCCTGGGAGCCCTTCCCATCCGTCCTTAGGAAGCCTGCTCACTGCGGCTCTGGCCCGGGGTTCTCCTCAGCCCTCTCCCATCCTCCCAGCCCTGCAATGCACCAGGCCTGTGCCCAAGGACCTCCTGTGCTGTGAGACAGGGTCGGGGCTTGGAGAAGCTCTGCAGTGAGTCTTCCATAACAGGCAGATGCCTGAGGAGGGCATTTTGGATAGAATCAGCCAGGGGTGAGGGGAAAATGTGCAGCGATGGGTCTGTGCAGGCTTGTCTGGAGAAAGGGAAGAGGCTGGTCAGTTTGGTAGGAGCCTCAGGCACGGGTGTGGGACAGCAGGGACTCTGCTGACGGGGAGGTCAGGGCCGTTTTCTGGAGGAGCCCGAATGGAAGGGGAGCAGAGACTCTTGTTTATCTGATCCCCTGGTTGCAAACTGGGGAGAGATCTGAGCAGCACTCCTACTTCCTCAGGAGGTAGTCGTAGGGGGTGTTCTGTAGGGTACTGCTCTGAGCCACCAGCCCCCTTCATAAGCCTGACCTAGCGCAGCCCAGGCCGGCCCAGCCAGGGTGCCCCAGTCCTACTTGCAGTCCTCTACCAGCTCCCGCAGCAGTTTCTCCCACTGGCGGAGCAGCGCTGGGTCCTTCGGATTCCGCATGGATTTCAGGGTGTCCAGATTGGCTTTCTGCCCAGCAAGAGAGAAACAGCGAGAGAGCTGGCCTCAGAGTGGAACTCATCCGGGACAGGCCACAGAGCTGACTGGCTCAAGATGTTTTCAAGGACCTTGGGACCTTTGGGGGGCAACCTGGTGATGTCAGTCCAAGGTTGTCACATGCCCTTGCAAGGCTAGGACCAATCCCCCCTGCCGCCCTTCCCACTACCCAACAGAAGAAATGAGTGGCAAAGAGAAGCCAGAATGGGGTGGGACTGGGAAGCAGTACAGCGTCCTGACCCCCCAGTAGGTATGAGAAAGTCATGTCTGAGGTGGAGGCACCAGGGGGCTCCCTGGAGACCTACCCTCCTTGCCTGGCACCCTTTATGATCAGATCCCTTCTAGCTTCTCTGGCCTTATCTTCATGTCACCTCCATGCCTTCCCTCTTACCCCCTGAACTTCAAAAACTGGCGCATTGCCATGGCTTTGTGTATTATTCCCTTCTATCCATCCCCCAACAAACTCCTATGTATTCTTCAAAACCCTGTTGAAATGTCACCTCCTTTGCAAACACCACCGGCTATCCTCTCTTCTTCTCCCCTCCCGCACCCCCAATACCTCTGACCCTATAGCTCTGGGTACCTGTACCCCACTGCAGCCCTAGCTGCACTGCACAGTAACTGTCTGCATGTGCGACTTCCCCAGGTGGTGAGGACGGGGCTGTGTTTATTCATCTCTGTGCCTCAGTGCCTAGCCCTGCGTCTGGCACATGCGTCTCAGCGGGGTGGAACCGTGAGTGAGCTGTGTGACTGGCTTCCTATGACTGTGATGCAGTTTCCTAAGTCTCCCCCCACGATCTGAATCCTGCCCTGCGTCTGCTCCCACGCCACTCACCAGGCGGTCCCGAGTGAAGAGGAGGAGGTTGAGGCAGTTCACTCGGAAGCTGACGTCCTCCCAGCTGGAGGTCACAGCCACGACAGGCTTGGTGTTGTACCAGGGCACATAATGGTAGATGTTCCCTGAGACACAGAGATACATGGGGTAGGGGCAACTGAGGGACCCTGGGAGGTGTCCTCTCACTGTGTCCCATTAGAGGGCTTCCCCTGGGCCACTTCACTCCCAAAGATGCGCTCTGCTAACAGTGCTAACTGGAGCCCTCCAGACGGAGGCCGGGCCGGGGCCAATTGAGAATGTGTGCGCTTTGGTGCGCACGGTGGGCTCCTGTGGAGCACTCAGTGGGCGCAGGGTGTCATGTCACATGGCCTGTCAGAGTCCCCAGCTTACAGTGGGAAGGTCCAGGCTAGCCAAGGGAAGCAGTGTGCCCGAGGTGGCACATCCCCCTGGTGGTCACATTCTGACCCTCAGGTGAGATGCTAAGGCAAGTGGCATGCCCCAAGATAGGCCTGGGGTCCTGGTATGGCAGACTGGGTTCCCGGGCGACGTTCCTTATTGGAACAAGGGGAAGCTAGATGAGACACAATGGATTCTTTTTCTTAACTGCACCGCTGAGTTGGCCTCAAAGGAAGAAATCCACAGAAATAAAAAATTAAAAAGACAGAAAGTCTGTAAGGCAAGAGAAACAAAGCTGATTTTTGTCCTCAGACATTCTGGCAAGTTCTTGGAGAACTTGCGCTCCTCTTGGCAACTGCAGGGGCGCTGGAGACAGGAAGGAAAGCCCAGGGCTGCCCACGGTGGGCAGTCTACAGAAGGTCCCATGTGTTACGGGTTGAACTGTGTCCTTCCCCCATGAAGAAGTATTCAATCTGAAACCCCAGTACCTCAGAATGTGACCTTGCTGAGAGATGGGGTCTTTGCAGATGTAATTAGTTAAAATGAAGTCATACTGGAGTAGGGAGGGTCCTTAATCCAATATGATTGGTGGCCTTATAAGAAGGAAGACGGAGATGACAGCCACGTGAAGACACAGAGACACAGGGAGAACCCCACGTGAAGAGAGGGAGAGACTGGAGTGACACGTACACAAGATAAGGAGCACCAAGGATTGCCAGCGACCACCGGAAGCTGGGAGGGAGGCGCGGAACAGATTCTCCCTTGGAAATCTCAGAAGGAATCAACGCCGACACCCTGATTTCTATCTGCTATTCCCCAACCTGTGAGAGAATCGGTTCTGTTGTTCAAAACCACCCTGTCTGTGGTGCTTTGCTGTGGCAGCCCTAGGAAGCTAACACACCATGCGAAGCTGGCACTCTGAAACCCAAAGCCTCAGGGCCGGAGTGAACGAGCAATAAGCCGTCATTCAGAAGGAAACAATGAGGAAGCTTGCTTCTCTCCAGTGTGGCCCTGGGTGGCGGGGAAGAAAAATTTCCCCCAAATTTGTAACAAGTGGAGCTTTACACAGGTTGGCATTCTGAGTTCATGCTATCTGTACAGTCTGAAGAATATCAAACAAAAAATTTAGTGTAAAGTGGTCCCTAAGCCAGGCATGGGAGCTCACATCTGCAATCCCAGAACTTTGGGAGGCCAAGGCAGGAGGGTCACTTGAGGCCCAGAGTTTAAGACCAGCCCGGGCAAACAGCAAGACCCCATCCCTACAAAAACAAAAACAAAATTAGCTGGGCATGGTGGCCCGCGCCTATAGTCCCAGCTACTCTGGAGGCTGAGGCGGGAGGATCACTTGAGTTTGAGGTTATAGTGAGCTGTGATGGAACCACTGCACTCCAGCCTGGGCAACAGAATAAGATTCTGTCTCTAAAAAAAAAAAAAAAAAAAAAAAAAACTGGTCTCTGCTTGGCAGTGCCCCAGGTAACTGGAAGAAGCAAAGGCAAATCCTTTCTGGAGAATGCAACTTTAGCTAGAACCAATACACAAGGTCCCTAACCTGGCACTTCCACACCCCATGGAAAGTCACACACAACATTATCAAGAGACATGTAGAAAAATGTTCAAAGCAGCTCTAATCATAATAGCCAAAAATTGGAAACAGCCAACATATCTCTTATTAGCAGAAGGGATAAATAAATTACAGTACATTCATACAGTGGAATGCCCTCACAGCAATGACAGTAAATGAGCTACAACGATACCCAATGTCATCTAGATTTGAGAACACATTTCATGAATAAAATGACAAGCAAAAGAAGCCAGATACAAAAGAATACATACTATATTATTTCTTTTATATAAAGTTTAAATACACAGAAAAAACAAAATGGAGGTGAGGAGAGCGGTTGCCCCTAGGCCTCTGCGCTGTGACTGCTCTACTCCATGAGCTGAGCGCCACCACATGGGCACGTTGGCCTCATGATTCATTCACTGAGCTTGACGCTTTGGTTCATGTACTTTTCCATAGGTATATTATACTTGCATCAAAAGTTTACTTAAGAAATTAAAAAATAGTGGGGGCAAAAAAGGACAAAACATATATGTAAAATACAGTGTGTGTCAAATGGTGGAAAATGCTATGGAGAAGAATAAATGGGGAAGGGGGAAAGGGAGCTGCCAAGCAATTTTAAGTAGAATGGTCACCTAAGGCCTTTCCGCAAAGATCATCTAGGAGAAATTATCCAGGATGCAACCCAGTGGGATGACAAGATAAAAATATGGAACAGAGATTTTTAAATATAAAGGACAGAATGAGAAGGTCCTCAGAGGATAGAGTGAGTTCCAAAAAGAGATATAAGAGAGAAGAGGAGGTCATTTTCAGGGAGAAAATATCATACAATTTTCCAGAATTGTTGGAAGACACCAGTTTCAGACCCTGGCACTGAGTGAATCATTAGAATGATAAATAAACAGAGATCCGTGACTGGGTTCTCAGTATGAGCATAGGATACAAGATGGCAATTTTCCTCTTCTGCTCTTGGATGGCTTACAAAAGCAACAAGGAGAAGGAAAATAACTCCATTTTCATCAAAACAAGGAGACAGATATAATCTGCAGACCCAAAATACACATAAGGACTGCCAAGAGCAACTGTGATCATCACAGAAGCCCTGAAGGGTAAAGTGCAGCAGAAGCCACCTGGGGGAAAGTGAACAGCAAGACAGATAGTGGCAAGCACAGCTTGATGGCAGCAGATAGCAGAAAATGCCAGCAAAAACACACTCCCCGAAGGAGCTGGGAAACAGATGAGGAAATATGAGACAGCAGAACTCAGAAAACAAGTAAAAGAAAAAACAAAAACATCAGAGAAAGGAAGACAATAGAAGAAGCCCACAGGAGATTAGTCCCTGCAGACAATGAATGAGGGGCATAGAAATAAGAAAAGTGACCAAAATGAAATGGAAAAGAGTTAAAAAAGGATCAGAGAGACAGACATAGAGAAAACCAGGGAGAACCATTAAACCTATAAATGGAGCTCCTGAAGTAGAAAATTAAACAATGGGACAGAATGAGTATTTTAACATAGGACTATGAAAACTCACATGGGGAAAGGATAGGCTTTGCCACCCTGGGTAAAGTGCAGTGGCCAGGTCATAGCTCACTGCAACCTCAAACTCTTGGGCTCAAACAATCCTCCTGCCTCAGCCTCCCGAGTAGCTGGGACTACAGGTGCACGTCATCATACCTGGCTATTTTTTCTATTTATTTTTAGTAGAGATGAGGGTCTCACTCTTGTTCAGGCTGGTCTCCAACTCCCAACCTCAAGCGATCCTCCCACCTCAGCCTCCCAGAGTGCTAGGATTATAGGCATGAGCCACCATGCCCGGCCAAACATTGGTGAGGATATGGAGAAACTGGACTAATCTTAAGTTGCTGGGAGAATGTGCAGTCACTGTAGAAAAGTTTGGTAGTTTCTTAAAAAGCCATTCCACTTCTAAGTATCTACCCAAGAGAAATGAAATCAGATGTTCACACAAAAACTAGTACACAATTGTTCATAGCAACTTTCTTCATAATAGCCAGGAAGTAGGAACAATGTCCATCAGCTGATGAATGGATTAAGAAATGATGACCAGTACAGCCATATGATGGAACACTATTTGGCAACAAAAAGGAATGACGTCCTGATACATGCTCCATGGATAATCCTTAAAAACATTATGCCAGGTAAAAGAAGCTAGATGCAAAAGACCACATATTGTATAATTTCATTTACATGAAATATCTAGGAAAACTATATAGAGACAGGAGTAGATTAGTAGCTGTGTGGACCTGGGGATGGAAACAAGGGTGTGACTACAAATAGACATGAAGAATCTCTTGGAGTGATGGAAATGTTCTAAAATTGAGCATGAGGATGGTTGCTCAATGTTGTAAATTTACTAAAAATCATTGAGTTGTACAAAACAAGTGAATTTTATGGTATGTAAATTACACCACTAAATAAATTATTAACAAAATAAAAGAATATTTTACTCATAAACATAGATGTAAAAATTCTAAACAAAATATTGGCAAACTAATTCCAGAATGTATACAGATGTAATGTACGTGTAATTATACTGTTATAATTGCATTGTATGTTATATAATAAAATATAATTATATTGTTTATGTGAAGTGGTATAATAGTAACTCAAGGTAGACTATAATAGGTTAAAGATAAATATTGTAATCTTTTGAGCAACCATTAAAGATAATCTAAAGGTATATAGCCAGTAAGTCAACAGAGAGATAGAATATGATACTAAAAACAAAACAAAACAAACAAAAAACACTTGATTAAAACAAAAGAACTCAGGAAAATTCCAGGGGGCTTTTTTTGTAGAAATTGTCAAGCTAATGCTAACATTTATATGAAACAGAAAAGAACCAGAATAGCCAAAATTATTTTGTAAAAGAACAACAAAGTTGGAAGACATACACTATCTGATTGCAAAACTTCTATTAGAGCTACAGTAATCAACACAGTGTGATAGTGGCATAAGGATACACAAATGGATCAATGAACAGACATTCTAGAAAGAGACCACAATACACAATTAATTGTTTTTTAACAAAGGGGCCAAAGTAATTTAATGTGGGAATATGAATAGTTTTTTCAGCAAATGGTGAATTAGGTATCTGTATAGAAAAAAAGAATCTCAACCCCTCCCTCACACCATATGCAAAGATCAAATCAAGGGCCTGGCACTCAGTGGCTCATGCCTATAATCCCAGCACTTTGGGAGGCCAAGGTGGGAGGATCACTTGAGACCAGGAGTTTGAGACCAGCCTGGGCAACATCATGAGACCCTGTCTCGACAAAAAACAAAAAAATCAGCTGGTGTGGTGGCACAAGCCTACAGTCCTAGCTACTCAGGAGGCTGACGCAGGAGGATCACTTGAACCCAAGAGTTTCAGGTTGCAATGAGCCACAAGGATGCCACTGAACTCTAGCCCAGGCAACAGAGTGAGACCCTGTGTCAAAAAAAGAAGAAGAAAAAAAAGAAAGTTATGTGAATGGCCAAAAAGCACATGAAAAGATACTCAGTGGCCAGGCACGGTAGCTCACGTCTGTAATTCTAGTACTCTGGGAGGCCGAGGCGGGAGGATCACTCAAGGTCAGGAGTTCAAGACCAGCCTGAGCAAGAGCGAGACCCCATCTCTACTAAAAATGGAAAGAAATTAGCTCGACAACTAAAAATATATAGAAGAAATTAGCTGGGCGTGGTGGCGCATGCCTGTAGTCCCAGCTACTTGGGAGGCTGAGGCAGAAGGATGGCTTGAGCCCAGGAGTTTGAGGTTGCTGTGAGCTAGGCTGACGCCACGGCACTCACTCTAGCCAGGGCAACAGAGTGAGACTCCGTGTCAAAAAATAAATAAATAATAAAATAAAAAAACAAATAAATAAAGATACTCAGCATCATTATTAGAGAAATACAAGTTAGAAATTACAATTAGGTACAATTTCACACCCACTAGAAGGACTCAAATGAAAAAGACTGGCAATACCAAAAGTTGGTAAAGGTGTGGAGCAACATCGTGTGGGGGTGTGAAATAGTACAACCACTTTGGAAAATCCAACTTTCATCCCCTCGCTATTTACCCAAGGGAAATGCAAGCATTTTCACAAAAAAGACTTTTACAAGAATGTTCATAGAAGCTTTATTCATAGTACTCCAAAACTTGAATCAATCCAAATATCCACAAACAGGTGAATGGATAAATAAATAGTCATATTTATATAATGGAATACTAATAGAAATAAAAAGGAATGAAGTACTGCTCTATGCAACAACACAAATGAATCTCTAAAACACTATGCTGAGCAAAATAAGCTACAGAAAAAGTAAGAGTGCCATAGTATGATATCATTTATGTGAAGTTATAGAAGAAACAAATCAAATCTATGGTGGACAAATCACAGTGATTGCCCCCCAAGGGTTGGGTAGGTTTACTGAAAAGAAGCACATGGCAGCTTTCCGGGGTAATGAAAATCTCTACCCATGGTGGGTACACAGTTACATCTGTCAAAACTCATCGAACTACACACTTTAAATCTGTGCATTTTATTATTTGTAAACAACACTTCAAAAAAAAAAAGAGTCACCATTAAAAGAATGAAAAGCCAAGCCACAAACTTGGGAGAAAATATTTACAACACACACATCTGGCAAAAGATTGTTCCCCAGGAAAAAAAAAAGAAAGTACAAATCAGTAAGAAAAATACAGCCAAATGGAATAATAGATAAAAAAATATGAATACATTTTTTTACAGATAAGGAAAAACAAATGTCTTATACATATGAACAGGTGCTCAACCTTCATTTATAATCAGGAAAATGAAAATTAAGGCCAAATGAGATACCATTTCACATTCACCAGATTGGTAAAAATTAAAAGACTGGGCAACATCAAGTTCTATGAGACTGCAGAGTTACAGGAATTCTCATACCATGCTGATGAGAGTGTAATTTGGTATAATCACTTTTGCTTTGAGTTTCTCTTCCACTCCTAGGTATATAATTTAGAGGAAGTCTTGCACTTGTGACCAAGAGACATGTACAAGAATGTTAACAACAAAATTATACCAGCAAAAAAAAGATATAACCTACATGTCTACATATACCACATAATTGGTGGTATAATCACATAGTGGGATATACACAGAAATGAAAAGGAACTGCAGCTACACATACCCATATAAAAAAATTTAATGTTGAGCAAAAGATGTAAGACAGATAAATACAGACTGAAAGAATATATTTATATAAAATAAACAGTATGCTGTTTAGGATTTTCTACATAGGTCAAGAATTAAGAAGAAAAGCAAGCAGGTAATGAACACAAGAGTCAGGATCATGGTTATTTTTTTGGGTGAATGGATCTGCAAAGAACAAACAGGGACCTTCTAAGATGCTGACAATTTTCCATATGTTAAGCTGGGTGATGAGTTCATGGGTACTCATTTTATTCTTCTCCTTTAAACTGTACATATACATTTTATATACTTTTTGTATATATATTCTATAATACGAAAAACAAGTAGAACATTGTGCTAAGTGACATAAACGGACCACAAAGGATCACCTATTGTATGATTCCATGCATACGAAATGTCCAGACTAGGAAAATCTATAGACACAGAGAGTAGACTGGTGGCTGTATAGGGCTGGGGAGGTGGGAGACAAATGGGGAGTGACCACTAATGGGTATGTTGTTTCTTTTTGGGGTGAGGATAATGTTCTAAAATTGATTGTGGTGATATATAACTCTCTGAATATACAAAAAACTATTGAATTGTATACTTTATACAAGTGACTTGTATGGTATGTGAATTATATCTCAATAAAGCTTTTATTTAAAAAAAAGCAGGTAGAGAAGTGGGATGCACAGAAAGGCTCTGAATGGGTGACGAGATGGAGAAGCTGACCAAGATGACAGTGAGACAGTATTACTCTGTAGCAGTAGTTCTCAAACTTTAGCACGCACCCAAATTACCTGGAGGGCTTGTTAAAACACAGATTGTGGGGCCTCATCCCCATATTATCTGATTCTGTGGGTTTCGGGTAGAGTCAAGAATCCGTACTTTTTCCTTTTTATTTGTATAAATTTAAGGGGTACCGTGCAGTTTTGTCACATGGATATATCGCTTAGTGGTGAAGTCTGGCTTTTAGCATAACCATCACCTCAATAGTACACATTGTACCCATTAAGTAATTTCTCATTTCTCACCTCCCACCCTTCTGAGTCTCCAGTGACTATTAAGAATCTGCATTTCTAACAAGTTCCTGGGTAATGTTGAAGCTGCTGGCACAGGGACTTCACTTTGAGAACTGCTACTCTATGGTGTCCAATAAATATACATTAGATGAGTGGATTAATGGATGGATGGGTAGTTGGCTGGATGTTTGGGTCAGTGAGAGCTGAATGGTTGGATGGCTAAAGGGTGGATGGATGGATGAACCGGTGGCTAAAGATTGGATGGATAGGAGGTGGTTCAGAGTAGCAGGGCAGAAGGCAGGGTTGGGGAAGGTGTAATGTGGAAAGCAGTATAAAGAAGGAGTCGAAGTCAAGACCTAGTTTCTACTGGGTTCACCACCTACTAGCTACACAATAGTTGGCAAGGAACTTCGCCTTCCTGAACCTCATTTTTTCTCATGTGTGAAGTGTGGGTCAATAATGCCTATGAATCTTCCATGAGCTAATACCCCTGGAAAAGCCTAGCACAGAGCCTGGCATACAGTGGCTGCTCTCTACTCTTTGCTTAAATCTGATTATTACCATCGTATATTACTGGGCTGTACTGTGTGGTTGAGACTAGAGGCTTGTAATTCAGGTCCAACTTGTTTCCATAGTGGCCAATGCTGACCTCGAACTGGATCAGGTCGTTGAAGTTGGGCATCATGGTACAGGAGAGGAAGATGACACACAGTCCATACTTTTGGCGGTTCTGGTGCTTCTAAAATGATACCCACCCCCCATCCCCAGTACATGAGCCAAGGGATGAACAAGGCTATACAGGCAGGGAAGCTAGGATGAGGTGCCCTGTGTCTTTCAAAAGCCATCTTTGCTTCTCTTTAGGGTGAGCTAGACCATAATTGAAACCCCCCTCACCACGTGGCCCATTTTACTCAGCTAGCCTTGGTTCCCTCCTTTTCTGAAATCAGACAGGTGGGGGGAGTCTCCCTAGGCAGGAAGTTCTGAGTTGGGCCACCTCATCCTCATTTCAAGTAGAGGTCCCTCTCCTTTTTTGTCTAAACTCCCTCCCTGAGAAGAGACATGGTGAGTAGGGGTGAAACAGCTGAGAATAAACACACACACACACACACACACACACACACACACACTCACATCTGCTATTCGTGGCTCTTCTCAAGCTCCCCTCCTCCTTCTGGAAAAGGTGAACCTTTCCATTTCCTGTCCCAGCTGCCTACTATCCTCCCAACTTCATCTGTTCCCAGCATGCCTCCCATGTGCTCAGGCCCTCTATCCATCGCATCAGCCCCTCTCGTTTCTGTTGCCAACCTCCAGCCTATTCTTGCATTCCCCCAGTTTGATGACTAGTTCAAATCTCCCCATCTTAAAAAATAACTCTCTTTCTCCCATCTGAACCCCTATTTAGCTATCACCTGATCTCATCTCCTTCAACTTGTTAATAAATTAATTTATTTTTATTTTTTAGAGATGGGCTCTTGCCATGTTGCCCAGGTTGGTCTCAAACACCTGGAGTCAAACAATCCTCCCATCTCAGCCTCCTAACCCTTGCTTTCTTCCACTTTTCAGATAGGGGAGTCAGCCTTACTTCTTATGTCCTGTTGGCCTCTGGCTCTGACCATTGTATTTCCAAAGGGTCTCTGGAACCTGCCCTCTCCTCCCAATAAGGCTTGATCCCCATTTCTCTTGATTGAATGACCCCAACTTACTCCCCTCCAGTCTATTGCTAATACTGCCCCTCCTGCCCTTTCCTGCTTCAGTGGTCCTCCACTGGTTTTAGGAAGAAATCCAAACACCTTAGATCGTTTTACGAAGCCCCAAGAAACTAGTTTACTAATGGACATTATTTGTCTTTAACTAGATTAGATATTTCTTAAACTGAAATCTTATCTTGTCTTTACTGGATCCTCTGACCATCTGGGACTTGGCACAGCATGAAGTCCCCAGCAGAGGTTTAATAAATACTCAGGCAGACTGAACAAGTATTCTTAAAACCCAACAGCTTGTGGCCAGGGCCTCTAGCAGGGTTAGAAACTGGGGCCCACAGTAGATCTGGGGCAGGCAAAGGAGCTCTCTGTTTTCCCCTGGGTTACCTGTTTCCCATGGTTACCTCTATCATGGTCACTTCATGGGAGAGATCCTTCATCCTGGAGTCTTGTTGGGACTTGATTTGGGTGACTAACTCTAGGAAGACTCGGCCTCGATAAGCTAAACCATCCTTAACAGAGTCAGAAATACACTAGGGCAACAGGGAGGAAAAAGGAGAAAAAGGATGAGAGAGAAAGAGCAGGCAAATCTCCCGCGAAAGCCCGTCTGGTAACTGCTTGCCTGGGGCTAGCTCCAACAACAATCCCAGGGAAGAACTCCTGATAGCCCAGGCACCCCCATGCCAGGAAACCTCCAGGCCCTGAGCCGCGGCCTGAGCACCCACCACTCCCGTTCACGCACCGTACTTGACGGACAACTCCAAGGAGCCTGCTCCCCACAATGCTCCAGGCTGGGCGGGGACTGCCATAACCACGAGTTTGCGCCTTTCGTCTGACCAATCAGGGCATACCCTGCCTCCTTCGTAACAGTGATTGGTCTAAGGCTAGCGCACATGACCCGAGGAGGCCAATTAGAATGCTTCCCAGGCTTCCCTATTAGAGGCGGGTGACCAGGTTCCCAGCCTGGCTGTGGTAGGAGAGGATAAGGTGAGGGGGGACGTCAGGAGTGGGAGAGTGAGATTCTCCTAACGGCATCCAGGCTCTGGTGACTGCGGCTCCTCCTCACTCAGAATTCTTTTTTTGTTTAACTCATCAGGAGTCGGGTTTCTGGCATTTACCACCAGTCTTGAATAGCCTGTGTGCTTTCCCTCATTTACCTGTGCAGTGTCCTTTGTCTTGCATGTCCTTTACACAAGCTGAAAATCTTACCCAAGCTCTTATCTCAAAGCCCCTTCCTCAGTGAACGCCTAGAGCACTCCATCTGTTCCTTTCTCGTGCCCCAGGCTTCACGACCTCTGCCAGAGTGTGGTGGATGGAAACCAGGGCCGGGGCCTCCCGGGCATTTCCCAGGCCCCAGTACTTTAAACGTGGTCAGTTTTACCTCCACTCTAACCTAGTTGACATGAGAAGCTTACAGAGCCTTCTTCCTGTATCCTGAAAGGGGCCTTTTTCCCCCCGTGGAGAGTCAGGAAGCTGGGGCCGAAGCAGGGTAGGAAGCCAGAGGACACTCCTGGAAGAAGAAAGGGTGAGAGGGAGCAGGGCACAGGTAGGAGAGGTGTGGGAGGTAGGGTCCAGGGCTTTGCTTGCCTCCTATCTCTTCTCCAGTGGACGAGATCTGGTTGATAAACAGGCTGGCAGTACCAATCTCATCCTGGGAATTCCTCCTGGAGCTGGGGAGAAACAGACTCTGCAAGCTGAGCCCTTGCCTGGGTCTCATTTCTTCCTTCCTTGTGTATGCTTCAGCCTCAGCCCAGTTGCTCACCAGTCCAAGACTCTGAACTTGATGTAGCTGGAGAGGCAGGGCATCTGTGAGGGGAAGGAGAGAGGAGCAGTGGGTGCACACTCAGATGGTCTGGTCCTCGTGGAGATTTTCAGAGCAATTGGGAAGTCCTGAGTCTGGGTCCAAGGCCTGGTTCACTTACTAATGAGCCATTTAGTCACAGACAAGCTGGATTTAGCACAGAGCTTATGGAGCTTTGGCTTTAGGGTCCCCGACTTGCATGGGGTCTGGGACTTGTCATAGGATCACTTTTGTACTCTCCTTTTTAAATGCCCCCCCTAATTACATAAGCTTCAAGATCCTTGAGACCTGGGTCTGCCCTGGCTGTGGATTCACACAGCCCTTCAAAGTCTGAATGCACGTTCACCAAACCATCTCCTGGAGAGGTACCGGGCCTAGAATGTCTTCTTCAAGTCTAACAGCTAACTTTTTAAACTGCAGGACATCTGTCTCCTCAAAGAGTAAATGATAATAGCTGCCATTCCAGGAGGATTTCTGTTGTCCCTTGCCTGTGCTGAACAAACTCCATAGACCAGCTGAGTGAATTCTCTCAACAGCCTCATGAACCATGTGCTATTAGTGTTCCCATTTTCACATGGGAAAACTGAAGCACAGAGAGATTTAGTCCCTGATATTCTCATGCCACAGGAAGGTGCTGAAGTCTCAGAGCTCCTGATCACTCTGCCATAACTCAGTGAGGGCTATGAACGTCCCTATATATAGACATGGAAAGAAGCCCATAGAGGCAGAGGGACCTGCTCAAGGTCACATAGTAAGCAGTGGAGTCAGGATTTGAACCCAAGCTTTGGAATCTTATCTCTACTCTGTAATATCCTTCCCTCAATTATTACAAAAAAAAAAAAAAGAAAAAGAAAAAGAAAAAAAGAAAAACTGAAAAAACGGGAAAAGGAAAATCCCATGTGTAAAACAGAGCTGCTGTGGTTGAATCCAGAGTAAGACCCCAAATCCTCCAGCTGGGGCCTTTTCTCCTTATAGCAGTTCTTGGGACAGAATCTTCCAGTTTTCCACTCTTCTTGTCTATTCTTCCCCTGCCCTGATGGCTGGGGGGCCAAGGAGAAGTGAGGAAAGGGCTTTTCAGGTGGGCAGCTGGTTAATAAGAAAGAAGGAAATTGCCCAGGTTAAGGAAAGACAATGGAAGGGGAGAGATGGGCACGATAAGGCATCCAGGTCTTCTAAAGTTACGAATCCTCCAAATTCAGATTTATGGCTGAACCATCTTTTCATCCACACTGCTAAGAATTCTCCTCCCCTTTCCCAGTTCCTCATCTGGTGTGCTCTCTCCCCTCCTGCCCTGGGACCCTCAGACTGGCCACTGGCACAGGCCCATGTTCAGCAGTGCCCTCAGCTCTGCTCTCTCCTGACCAGCTGGCCTCAGATGCTACCATTTGTGTGGCCTCTCTAAAATGTCTTCCTCCTTTAAGAGTCTGTAAGATCAGTGCATCTATAATACTAGCTAATCGGGAGGCTGAGACGGGAGGATCACTTCAACCCAGGAGTTCGAGGTTACAGTGAGCTATGATTGTACCACTGCACTCCAGCCTGGGTGACAGAGTGAGGCTCTGTTTCTAAAAAAATTTTTTTAAAAAAGAGTCTATAAAATCATCCAAGGAGGGGGGGATTATGAGGAATGGTTGAAAATAATGACTCACCAGGAGGCAGACTGGGGAAGCTTCAAGAAGCATTAAGGAGGGGGTTTAACACGCTGACTGCCATGTGAGTTGTATTTAACTCAGGCTAGTTTTGACCCCGGACCACATGAAGCAAAACCCTGCAGTTGGTTCATGAAAATCTTACTTGCTGATGTTCTTATTGTTACAATTAATATTGACAATTTAATTCTAAAAATGTGGATTGTGGTGCATATAATTCGAGTACAGAAAACAATAAAAAATAACAAATTAGAAAGGATCATTTTTGGTTTTTTTTTTTTTTTTTTTTTTTTTTTGACAGAGTGTCACTGTGTTGCCCGGGCTAGAGTGCCATGGCATCATCCTAACTCACAGCAACCTCAAACTCCTGGGCTCAAGAGATCCTCCTGCCTCAGCCTCCTGAGTAGCTGGGACTGCAGGCATGTGCCACCATGCCCGGCCAATTTTTTCTATATATTTTTAGTTGTCCGATTAATTTCTTTCTATTTTTAGTAGAGACGGGGTCTCGCTCTTGCTCAGGCTGGTTTCGAACTCCTGAGCTCAAACAATCTGCCCGCCTCGGCCTCCCAGAGTGCTAGGATTATGGGCGTGAGCCACTGCGCCCGGCCAGAATTTCCTTTCTTTTTAAGGTATGGATGTACCATACTTTGTTCATCCATTCATTCATCAATGGGCACTTTGGTTGTTCCCACCTTTTGGCTATTGTGAATTATACTGCTGTGAATATGGGTATATAATGTGTTCAAGTCCCTGCTTTCGATATACCCAGAAGTAGGACTGCTGGATCACATGGTAGTTTTAAAAAATTTTTAATTTTTTGAGGAACCACCATACTGTTTTCCACAGAGTCCAGATCATTTTATATTCCCACCAGTGGTGCACAACGGTTCAAATTTCTCTACATCCTTGTCAACACTTGTGACTTTCTGGATTTTTTTTGATAATGGCCATCCTAATGGATATGAAGTGGTATCTTATTGTGGTTTTGATTTGCATTTCCCTAATGGTTAGAAATGTTAAGCCTCTTTTCATGTGCTCATTGGCTATACCTTTTTTGTTAAAATGTCTACTTAACTCCTCCGTCCATTTTCTTACAGGGTTTGGGTTTTTGTTTTGTTTTGTTTTGGAAAGTTGATTTTAAATATGCTACTGTACCATCAAATCCCATTCCACTTTGATCCATGTTGTCTTGCAGGCTGCCACCAACTTTCTTTGTCCAAAGACCCCCTCCCCAACTGGCATCCCTGGGTTGGTTACTCTGCATTCAGCCCTTCCAGATAGCCTTCAAGTATCTATGGATGAATGGCCTCTTTCCTCGTAGTCCCACTTTTTATCGAATGCTAATTCATGTTCATTACTTCGTCACTCAGCTCAGGCATAAAAATAGCCTACAACACCTGGTCTCTCAGTAATCACTAAATTAAAACATTATTCAATGTGGTATTTCAATTAAAACTGAGTTTTCTGAGAGTGTGTGTGTGTGAGTGAGACAGAGTGAAAAAGACACACAATCTCACTTGCCAAGTAATGACTTTTTTAAAAAATCAGATACATACTCTACTCAAGTAGAGAATGATCTTAACCATGTTTTCCAGTTTATTGATGAGATTAACAGGGGAGATAGTATAAAAATTCTACTCATGTGGATTGCAAGCTCTAGGAGAGCAGGAACTTTCTCTTGTTCACGGCATTATCGCCAACATCTAGCATAGCACCGGGCATGTGGTAGGAACTTAATGCTTCAAAGGTAGTTTGTGGTTAAGAGCACAGATGTCAAGGCCCGATTGCGTGGGCTCAAATCATGGCTCTGCTACTTTCTAGGTGTATAATCTTGGACAAATTACTTAACCTCTCAGTTTCCTTACCTATAAGATGAAGATGATAACACTATCTTCCTTAGATCATTCTCATGAGGATTAAATTAGTTAAAAATATGTAAAGTGCTAATACAGGTGCCTATCACAGAGCAGTATATAAACATTAGTGGTTATTATTGCTAAATGAATGACTGATTAAAGGAATGAATTTTGTATATGTTCACTTCTTTCCCTATAGTTAGTTTCTGCTAGTGTAACAAGAAATGTGATTGACTGACGAAATCTGCTTTCACGTGTATAAGAGTAGAAGACCACAGGTTTAAGGGTAGTGTTCTAGAAGAGCTGTGTGCTTCCCTCCAATCAGAGGACTGAGGATGTGTCTCAGTATCTCCTGATGTCTCCTAGTTATGGATCAGGAAAAATACTTAAAAGTGTTGTCCATATACTGTAATGATCCAAAATTTGTATTTATATCCTTGATAGGTTTTAAAAATCACCTTCTTGTACCTTGTGGTAATATCTGGTGGTTTCTTAAGTGTACTATTGATTTGATGACCTCTCTAAGAGTACATGAATAGGGGTAAGTATATATTCTATTTAAAGAAGAAAACATAAAAATTCAAATAAATTAAAAATCTACTGAAGAGTTACATAACCACAATTTGTCTCATGGCAAGAAACTTAAACCCAGGCAGTGGCTTTCCTTGGTAGCCATTGTAAGGCTTGCCGAATTAGAATATTATACAACATTTTAGTAACACTAAAGTTCTCAAATGCCACCATAAGTATGATACTATCTGGTACATTTTCTATAGACAAAAAATAACAAACTGTCAGTTCTCATCTCAATATTTTTTCTAAAAATGTATTTCAATGGCAGAAACACAAAGTTTGAAGGTCCGATCAAAGCCCTGGCCCGATAAGAGTGCCTTACTGTCTTTAGGAGAGACAATTATATATTCCAAACATCAGCCAGCACCTACTTCTACCTTTTTGGGCCAACAAGGAAAATCACTAAGTAAAATATATAAATTAAGGGAAATTTCTATTATACAAAGCTATGTTTCAAAAGAAGAAAGATCAGAGCTCTTATACCAAGTATAGTAGATAGTGAATCAGAATTCATGAACATCATTCAATATAAAAATGTATACACTGTTATATTTATTTTGGGAAAAATGTAATGTTTGAGACAATTAATACATAATCAGCTAATATTACCTATTCACCCTTGTGTTTAGATATTTAATAGTTAAAGGGCTTAAAAAAACAAATTTTTAACAGAACCAAAAAAAAGATAAGACCCATATAGAAATGGCAGATGTAAATTCAAACATAAAACTAATTATATTAAATGTGAATGGACCAAGCACTTAAGAAGGTAGAAATTATTATACTAAATAAAAAGATCTAGTTATAGGCTATCTGTGAGAAGAGAAGTAATGTTTGAAGAAATAATGACTGAGAACTTTCTAGAAATGATGAACAATATAAATAGTACCAATCCACAGTTTTAAAAAGCCCCGTGACTCTCCAGCAGTATCCACCCTTAGATGTATCATAGTGAAACGTAAAATAGCAGCAACGATGGCATTAAAAGCAGCCAAAGAGAAAAGACAGATGACATTAAAATAAACTACAGTTAAACAAACAGTTGACTTCCCAAAAACTACAAATGCAGCAAGATCACTTGTGCTGTGAGAAAATGTTTGAGCCTAGCAATGAATATCCAGTTTGAAAATTTCTTTTGAGAGTAAAGCCAAACACATTTTTAGACACAAACTGAGAAAGTTTGACAGCAATGGACCCTTCCTAAAATTTCTTGGGTAACCACTAAACAAGAACAACCAAAACAGAATGTTTCTTCTCCATATTGGCAAAGAAAAAATACATAATAAAAACATAATCAATATAAAAGAAAGGAGGAAGGGTGAATAAGATATGAAAAAAAAAGGTAGGTCATGTAGAAAGCACAAATGACATGGTAGACACTAATACAAACGTATCAGTATTTACAATAAATAGACATGAACTAAATGTTCCAGATAAGACCGTAAGCCTGAGTTAAAAAGAAAAACAAATTGGCTATATACATACTGAGCACGAGAGTACATCTAAAACATATAAAAAAGTTAAAAAAGAATGGAAAAAGATATTCTAAGCCTATATATGTGTATGTGTATATGTGTGTATATACACACATGTACAAACACATTTTTGTATATATGCATAGGTACACATATATATGAATGTACGTATGTGGATGTATGTATATCAAACAAAATAGACTTTGAAGCAAAATGCATTATGTGTCTTGTAACATAATGATAAAGGGTTGATAAAGACATAGCATTTCTAAATTTATATGTACCTAATAGCACAGTTTTAAAATATATAAAGCAAAAATTGCTATAAATATGTGGTGAAAAAGGCCAATCTGCCATCCTAGTGGTAGATTTCAACATATCACCTCTAAATAATTGATAGACTCAGTAGACAAAAAAATCTGTAAAAATAAAGACTATCTGAATAGCACAGTTAATAGCTTAACCTAACACAATAAAATATGTAAAAATTTACTCAACAAACATTCTTTTCAAGCACACATGGAATATTTACACGAAATGATCACGGATGGGCCACAAAACAAGTTCAGTTTCAAATTTATATAGTTTATAGTCTTTAAACATAATCCAACGAAGTAAAAAGCCCATAACAAAAGGTAAGTTGAAAAACTCATACATTTGACAATTATGAGTTCTAAAACAACTAATGGGTCAAAAAGAATAATAGAAATTTAAAAATATTTAGGACTAAGTAATAAAAATTTCACATATTGAAACTTGTGGTTTACAGCTAAAGCAGTACCTAGAGGGAAATTTTCAGTCTTAACTGCTTATGTCAGAAAATAAGAAAGGCAAAAAAAGTAATGAACTAAACATCCAATTTAAGAGATTAAGGAAAAAAAAAACAAAATAAAACAAAACAGAACAAACTCAAAGAAAACAGAAGACATAAAATAATGAAAATAAGAACAGAAATTTATGAAATAAAAAATAACAAAATGATAAAAAAGTTACTGATTCTTTGAAAAGATCAATGTAACAGACAAAAATCTAGCAAGACTATTCAAGAAAAAGAAAAAAGATGCATTAAACAATATTAGCATTGAAAAGAAGACTTAACTATAGCTGCTGTATGACAATAAATAAACATTATGAACAACTGTATGCCAATAAAATTTAGATAAAATGGACAAATCATTACATATATATTACAGCTTATATATTATATATAGCTTAATAAAATTAGACAAAGAAAACCTGAATATCCTATAATCATTTTTTTAAAAGCATCAGAAATCTTTCCATAGGAAAAAAAAATTCCCACATGGTTTTATAGGTGAATTCTCTCAAAACATAAGATGCCAGGAACAAATAATTCCAATCTCACACAAATGATTCCAAAACATGCAAAAAAAGAATTATTCCAACTCATTTTATGAGGCTGGCCTAGCTTTCATGAATATAAGGAGAAAGGAAAAATTCCAGGCCTATTTTCACACATGAATGTAAATGCAAAATTTTTTTTTAACTTAGTAAACTGGATCCATAAAAAGGCCAATTTATCATGATCAAGTTGGGCTTATTCCAAGAATACAACATTAGTTTAATATTTAAAAATATCAATTAATATAACATTCACAGAGTAAAGGAGTAAAATCATACAATCGTCTCAATAGATAGGGAAAAAGTATTTGGTAAAATTCAGTATCAATGCATGATTAAAAAACAGCTCTTAGCAAACCAGGAAGAAGGAAACTTTCTTAATCTCTTAAATTATGCACAAACAAACCTGTAACAAACATTATTCTTAATGGTAAAACATTGAGAGAATTTTAATATTCAACTCTGCTGAAGGTCCTGACTATTGTAAGTCAAGTTAAAAAAAGCTGAAGGATTAGAGAAAAAGAAACTAAGTTTTAATTATTTCAGGTAAAAGTCATTGTCTGTGTAGAAATTCCAAACTAATTGATATATAAATTATTAGAATTAATACGAATTTAGCTGGGTCAAGAGAAATGTACAAAAATCAGTTGCCTTTCTATACCCTAGCAACAAGTAGGTAGTAAATTTGATAAAAAAAAATTCTTTATACATATACTATATATAAAAGCATGAAAAAATTTTTTAGGTAACTAGGAATAAGTTTAGTAAAAAATGGGTAAAATCTTTATAAAAAATTATAAAACTACATAAAAATATTTTAAAGGCCTAAATAATCAGGGAGATAAAATGGCTATGGATTAGAAAACCTACTATCATAAATACACAATTCTCTCCAAACTGAGCTATTATTTAATAAATTAAATGTAATTCCAATCACAGTCTCAAGAGATTTTTTTTTTTTTTTGCAGAACTTGACAAGCTGATTTGAAATGTATATGAATGCTCGAAAGCTCAAGAATAGCCATGACATTCCTGAAGAACAAGATACAGGAAAGGACCCACTTTACGTGCAGTCAAGCTGTAAGAATGACAGACGAGTGGCAGTCACACAGGGATGGGCACTCTGACCGATGGAACTAAATAGAAAACTTAGGAACAGCTTAGAAACACATATGGACGTTCGAGTTTTGACACAGGTGGCACCGTGAAGCAACAGGGGGAAGAAGCTTTACAGTATGTGATGTTGGGACAACCGGATATCCATATGGGAAACAATGACATCGGGCCCCTCACAGTATACATACATGAAACAATCCAGGTTCTAAGTGTGAAAGATAATGCAAGAGGGCTTTTAGAAGATAATTTAGGAGACTATCTTCAGGATTGTGGAGAAGGGAAAGGCTTCTGAGACCAGACGCAGAAAGTACTGTCCATAAAGGAAATGATTGCTAAATTCAACTACTTTAAAAATAAAAACTTCTGTTCATCAAAAGACATCATTAAGAGAAAGCAAACATAAACCACAGCTTGGGAGATTTTTGTAATGCATATAATCAAAGAACTTGTAACCATAACATATTTAAAAAATCTTACTAATTTGGTAAGAAAAAGACAACCCAATAAAAAAACAAGGAATTCTACATAAGCTTCACAAAAGAAAAAGCTAAATCATCAATAAACAAATGAAAAGATGTTTAACCTCATTAGTCATGAGGGTCATGAAACTTAAACTCACAATGTGATATCATTAACCTGCAACTATAAGGCCGAAAATAAGAAGTCTGGCAACACTAAGTATTGATGTATTAGAGCCACAGGGGCTCTCGGGCACTGCTGGTGTGAGTGTAAACCAGCACAACTGCTTTGGAAAACAGTTTGGAAGGTGCACATATCCTATGACCGAACTATTTCACTCCAAGGAAGTCCCTGAACCATGTGCACCAGGAGCCCTATATAAGAATATTTACAGCGGCATTGTTCACAATAGCTCAAAATTGACAACAACCCACATATCTATTTACAATGAACTAGATAAAAAAATCTTAGTATATTTATACAATAAAATAACTACTCATTAGTGGAAATGAATGAAGTACTGATGTATGCAACAAGGATGAACCTCAGGAATATATGATAAATAATGAAAGTAAGTATTGTAAGAATATATTTAGCATGATTTCATTTAAAAAAAATTTAAAACATGCAGAACAAAATTTTTATTATTTAGGAGTATAACACACATCAGAGAATGATCAACATAGAATTTAGGACTAACAGGATTAACCTGCCAGGTGAGAGGCAAGAGGAAAAGATGGGGAAAATTCATAGGCAATATTACACAGGAAATTCACATGCATGGGAAATACATCTACATATTTAATATGCATATAAATATATATGTATAAATAAATACTCACAGGAAATTCACAGGCAGTATTAATGTTCTTTTTCTTTCTTTTTTTTGAGACAGAGTCTCATTCTGTCACCCTAGGTAGAGTGATGTGGCATCAGCCTAGCTCACTGCAACCTCTAGCTCCTGGGCTCAAGTGATCCTCCTGCCTCAGCCTCCCAAGTAGCTTGGACTACAGGCGTGTGCCACCACGCCCGGCTAATTATATTTTTCTTTCTATTTTTAGTAGGGATGGGGTCTCGCTTTTGCTCAGGCTGGTCTCAAACTCCTGACCTCAAGCGATCCTCCGGCCTCGGCCTCTAAAAGTGCTGGAATTACAGGCGTGAGCCACTGGGACCGGCCTTAATGTTTTTTCTTAAACTAAGATACAGGTATACATGTGTTAGTTATATTATTATTTTAAATATATTTAATAAATATTCTTTTGCTTCTATTCAATATTTAATAAAAATTTTTAAAAACTAAGTAGTAGTAGTAGTAACAAAGTGAATTCCTACCAATTATTGAGTGATTACCGTGTACAAATGCCTTAAATGCACAACCACCCTCTGAGAAGGACATTTTATTATTCACATTTTGCAAATGAGACTCAGAGAGATTTAGTGACTTACTCAAGGTCATTCGACTGAAAAGTGGAGGACTTGTAGTCCTAAACCAGGTTTGTCCAACTCTAAGACTGTGCTCTTAACCACTACAAAATATCCTTCCTCATCCCCTTCCTTTCATAGAGAACTAACCCTATAAAACCCCTCCAAACTGCCTGCTTCTCTAGAGTTATGAACTTATTTTTGGGGTTCCCTTAAGAAAGGATTCTTGGTTCTTACGATCCCTACACTTAGGAAGTTCTTCCCAGTTGTTGAATCTACTGTTCGGTCTCAGTTCTGCTTGGAGTGACAAAGTGTCTGAAATGGTGCCTCTCAGCTTAGAACTTTTTGGACCCTGTTAAGCTTATTCGAAGTACTTAAACAGCAATTTTTATCATTTCATGGTGACAATAAGGATGAGTCATGCTGGAGAGACCAGCTGCTCCTCGAAGGGACTTCAGCTGTCTCCTCTGGCAACCACTCAACAGGTGGACAGAGCTGGCCCTCATGGTGGGAAGGGTTCCACCTCCTTCTAGCAAGTGCTGACTACACATCGACTATGTCCTCCACTCCCAGGCTGCAGGGAGTCTACAGTTCTGCTGCAAATAAGCTTGTTACAAACAAATAGATAATACTACAAGGTAGTGGGAGAAGTGCCTACTTAATCTTGTTTAAGTTGGTATTGAAATGTTTTACCCAGGTCGAGAAGAAACCATGGGATCCACTGGGTACATCTGGCCCCAGCTTTTAATAAAGTATTCTTGGGAAGAAGTTTCCCATCACAAAGGAAGACATACAAATATTTAAAAAGCAAACAAGTCATGGCTGCTCTCGGACCTGCTGCCATATGCTTTGCTTTTTTGAGCTCAAGGCTTAACATTAAAATAACAGCCTTGCATTCCTCAAATATCTCTACTGCTGTTCCTTACTTCTACTACTTGAAAAGGCTGTCAGCTGCTGTCACTTGGAGGCATTACCATATTAGCCACCACTGTTTACTGCTTACTGTGTGGTATGGCTATTAGTTTAATAAGCCTCCTCTTGGATGACACCCTAGGCTGTGGAAGAAGGAACCACATGCTGGAGTGTAACGAAGGGGAGAGAGAGGGGGAGAGGAAGGGAGAGGGAGAGAGAGAGTTGGAGGGCGGGATGCGGGGAATGGTGCTTTATAAATATTGATGAGAGAAACTGCATTCAATTCTATCAGGCTGTACTTTACTGATGGGTAAAGCACTGAATAGTTTTAAAAGCGTTTTAACCATTTTAAGGTTCCCTGAGCTAATCCAGAAATACAGTCAGTGTGCAAAAGAGCAAGTTTGAGATCTGCAAGAAGTACAACACTGCAGCAAAGCTCTTTAATTCACTCTGCATAAATAGCTGAGCCTACAAAAGAAATCTCTAGTCAGAGGTTTCCTGGATTATAACAAGAATTCTCTGGATGGAGAGAAGAGAAGTGCCCTTTTCACTTGAAGACAAAGAAATGTTTGTAATGGAAATGTGCGAACCAATTTTCCAAGGAGAGCTGCTGAAAAGCACTGATTAAAAACACAGTGAGGTGATGAGGCAGAGAAATAAAGCCAAAGCTGACCCACTTAAAGTTTGTGACTGCACTTACTTCTCAAAGTGAAGAAAGCCAGTCTGGGCCACCTTCTACATTCCCTCCCTTCTCCCCGACCCCAAGCCACCTCCTCCCACCCATTACTGACCCTGCAATGCTGTAGACAATTAGAACCTTCCAGCGTGCAGAAGCATTTACTATTTCTGGCCACTGTGTACTGGTTACCAAGCTACTACCACTGAGGATAAAATGGTAACCCAGGAGCTCAAAAGACAATGTCCTTCTCAACAAAGCCTAACCAACAGGTGTGGGTTCAGTGATTCCCAAGAAAGATGTGAAGACAGCAGGTAATTCAAGAATGTGGCACTTTATGATAATTCTTAGGTTATGTACAAATATTGATTAATTTATTTAAGACATTCTGTTTCCTGGAAAATAAAACAAAGGCACAAAGACGTAAGGCATTTTGATCAAAGTTGCCTAAAATAGAATAATCACCCAGAGCTAGTGGAAGCCAAGCTGTAGAGCAATATTTCTCAAATTTCAGTCATTGGAGTTTAACATACCTTTGCCATATCCAACTATATCTGTATTAGTATTTACTTAATATTTTTCTTTAAATTGACTTTAAAAGTTCTTAGTTGCCCCCGAGCGGTAATTTCCATGAAATCACACTTTGATATGTATTGTATTTTTTCTAATACACATTTAAAAATGTATAACTATTAAAATACCAATGTTCATCCACAATCCATTTAAAGTCATCTCACGTACTCCAATGGTACACACTGAGAAAGAGTGAATAAAGTATTTTAACTAAATAAGGATGACCTAATACTATGTGGGGATGACCTAACAGGCTAAGTTTATATTTAAATATCAGGAAAAAACAGTGATAAAGTGGGATTTTATATTATTGACTCCCAGGATGTCCATGAAGGACTTAGACGGATCAGAGAGAAAAAGGAGGCAGAAAGTAAACTTAGTAACTTCTGATTAAGGGGGAAGTGAAGCCCCAGCAGGGTCACTTACATAAAGTTTTCTGGGTATTCACTCAGGGCCATGTCCATGATGTTCAGAGCGTCGTGGTAATGCTTCTGTGCTGACAACAGGAGCGCGAGGAGATGCAGGGAGTTGACATCATCACCTTGAAGCTGAAGAGCTTGGCGGACGTACCCCAGAGCCTCTGGTATCTGGTTTAAAGCAAAACCAAAAAGGATTTTCAAACACGCACAGACACACACAGTCACGCAAGAGAGAAGCCATCATTTCAATGTCTGATTCTCCATAAACATCACGAGCTGCTTTACACTGTGCCACGTGCAAATCATAAGCCCAGTCTTTATGGCAGTCCCAGGATGTTAAGCACAAACACGAAAACAGATGCCCCCTTCAAGAGCTAGTCTGACCGAAGAAGTGACATGACAGACCGTTTCTCTACATAACTGCCGATGCTGTATCAAGTCGTTCGTTTCTCCCTAAATAAGCACTTTCTTATTCTTTCCACAAAGCTGATCTACTTTTGATTGTGCCCGAGATGATTTCACTCTAAATGGAGACACGTACAGATTGCCAGAGGTTTTAGTGAAATTGAACTGCCTTAGCTGAACTGTTCTCATTTTTTAAAGTACTACTGAAATTAAAGTGCTTAATAAGTTATAAAACCTTTAACAGAGATTTTCAAATGATCAGATGCCTGTCATTCTTTTCTGGTTCCTTTGTCCTGGACCTCCATTAGACATCAAGGAAATATGCAAAAAAACACAAACAAAACCCACACACCTTTCCAAACTATAACCCAAAATAACTTGATCCAAGAAACAAATTGCAACGCCACATACAAAGCAGATGTAACCAAATTCACATAGGACTAGACACAATCTTAACTTTTAAATACAACAGCTGTTCAAGACTTTCTTCAAAATCATCTGAGCACAAGGGTTGATAAAATGCGTACATAATGGATTTCTGAACACCCTGGATTCCATGCAGGTTTAACAGTAACCAGGGAGAATTGGAATCTGAAGATGGATTTTGACATAGAGCTGGAGACTGAAGCATTCTTATACAACTGGCCCCGGGACTCCTTCCAGTCTTGCTCCAACTCCAGTCCTACATGGAGCCTCTTCTCAGCTCTCCTGCTTTTCCCCAAACCCTCAGTAACCTCACCCCTTAGGAGAAATCCATGTCTTCTCTTTCCCTAATGTATTAGTTTTCCTCCCTGAACTGCCATTCTTGATGGATTTCGGTTATGAATGAGAGCTTTGGAGGCTTTCTGCTGTTGAATCACAGAACCGTGGCTGCCACAGGTGGAAGGGAGATCATCTGGCCCAGACCTTCATTTACAAGGAGAAGGCTGAATCCAAAGAGGTGAAATGACTTGAGTGAGGTCACCAAGTTACTGAGTGACTGGGATGAGAGTGAGTCTGTATCTTTTTTTTTTTTTTGAGACAGAGTCTCACTTTGTTCCCCTGGCTAGAGTGAGTGTGGTGGCGTCAGCCTAGTTCACAGCAACCTTAGACTCCTGGGCTCAAGCAATCCTACTGCCTCAGCCTCCCAAGTAGCTGGGACTACAAGCATGCACCACAATGCCCGGCTAATTTTTTTTCTCTATATTTTTAACTGTCCAATTAATTTCTTTCTATTTTTGGTAGACACGGGGTCTCGCTCTTGCTCAGGCTGGTCTCGAACTCCTGAGCTCAAACAATCCGCCCGCCTCGGCCTCCTAGAGTGCTAGGATTACAGGCATGAGCCACCGCGCCCGGCCAGTCTGTATCTTTTGATTCCTCTCCCTCCTCTCCTGGTCAAACTCCTTCCCCCGGGTGGCAGGGAAACACTCCCTCAGAGCTCTGTGTTCTCATGCTAGGTGCCCACAAGGCTCCTTCTACTTATCCACTCCCCAGGGTGACAGCCTGCTCTGTGAACAGCACTCAACCCGGCATTACCGGACACGTCAAAAGGCACAGCATAGGCATGGTGTTGACTTGCAGGGGTGACCAGGACCACCAGGGGCAAACTGACACAGGGTTCAAATCATGTCCTTACAAGGTAGCTGGCTTGAAGGAATACACAGCTGGTTCCTTCATTCAACGAGTATCACTGAGTGCTGAACACACACGTCAGGCAGTGCTCCAAGGGCCAGGGTAAATCAATGATGATGACAGATGTGGATCCCTGCCCTCAAGGAACCTAAACTCCAGTGAGGAAGAGAGATACTCAACAAGAGAGCTGAGCAAGAGAAAGAAGTGCAGGCTGCTATAGGAAGAAGGCTTCAGGGAGGAGGTGAGAGAAGCTCCCAGTGAAGGGGAGAGACCGTGTGGTCAGTCACTGTCCACATCTATTGCAGAAGCAGTTCTTGATCAGTCCAGCTGTGAGCCACACTATATCAGGTGAGAGGACCTTTACAGGGAAGGTATCGTGGTTTCCTCAGTCCCCAGGTTGCCAATGGATGCCACTTCTCAATGCCATTCCCAGGCAACCAGGAAGTCAGATGCATGCCTCAGCCCAGGCTGCCAGGGGAATGGCATGTCTGGGGAGCTGACCCTTGGTTCACCCTCCCAGTCAGCACTCAGGAATGTGCTGGGGTTACCACCAATGTCTTGCACCTGGTGGACGAGCAGGCATGTGGCCAGAGTCTCCAGAACAGCTGGGAGGGGACAGGAGGGTATGGGAATGGCAAAGGCAGCTTCTGGAGCTGCCTTTGGGAAGATGAAGGCCGCGAAGCTTGCCTCTCCCGCAAGGAGAATAGTGTAGAATCTCCTATTTCAAGTAGCCACTGTGTGCAATTGTCCATATTTTCCATGTATTTTAAAGGACCTGATATCTTTTGGCTACCTCTGCTGGCACCTTCCTGTCAATTCCTGATACCCTTATGACAACCAGGCCCCAAACAGTGACTAAATCCCCACCGTGTAGCTCAGCAGTGGCTCTGCTACCCTGTTTCTGTTAGCCAGGCTCTTTGATGACTCCTGGGTTCAGGGTATACGCCAGGTGCTGCATCCCATGTTGCCATCTGACCCTAGGTTGGGCCCTCCAGATTCGTGTGTGGATTTAATTTCCAAAAGCAGAGTCGGGAACTCCTGAGTCTTCACAGCTGATGCTCAAACCGACCAAAATACCAGGGTCTTCGCCGTAAGCAGTCAGTGTCCTCTGAGAAGGGTCCCTGGCTGCAAGTCAGCCTCAAGTGAACGAAGGAAGATCACCTACAACCTCCGACTGAAGAGCTGAAGGGACTGTGTCGAGACACGGAGGGCGCCAAGGTTAGGGAGCATGAGAGTAACTGACCTGTCTGGAGATGGCAAGCTGCAGAGCCAGGTAGAAAGCTGCTTGGTGATCTGTGGGTGACAGGCTGTGTGCCCTGAAAAAATATTTATGTCTGTTAGTACACGGGAGAGGAGGCCAGTTTTACTTTCTCTATCAAACAAGTTGTCTTCACATTTGCATTTTTATACCAAGGCCACATACTTAGTTTTAACTATTTAATATTTCATTTAAACTCTTCTCCTTTGTCCACTAACAAATGCAAAGCGTTTTTTCTCTCACCGCTGTATACAAGTATAACACAGGAGCATGCTTCTGTGTTTTGCCTACTGCTCGAGGCTCACGGGCTTTGAGGAGGGGCCTGGAGGGGGAGAATCCACAGGCCCTGGGGTCTGACTCCCCAGCGGACGCTTCCTTTGGGCTGAGCTGGAGAAGCCCGTGTCACGCTGGGACACGGCGAGGCCATGTGTGTACTTGGCAAGGTGATGGCTGCTTTGGTTAAGTTTGGCTTGGCCTTAACGCTACTTCATCCAAATTTCTGGATTTCAGAGAAACCATATGAAAATCCAAGACCTAGCTTAGCTCATAAAATGAGGTTTTGGTTTTTGATGAATGGGAGAAAAGAAAGACACTCTTCAGTCCTTTGAAGCGTCTACTACATTCCATGAAGTTTACTGATTTAGTCCACATAACTGTGATATGTGAGACTGTGGTAAGACACCGGGCTGTTTCACAAACTGGCCTTTGACACCACATGGGAAGAGGCCACACTGGCCTCCTAACTGATTGCAAACGTGGTCTTTCTGTGCTTTTATGTGGAAGTCGTTTGTATCTTAGCAAAAGCAACTCAAAATGTGACTATGTAAAAGACATAATTCTGTGTCTAACAGCCTGGTGGGAAGAGAAAAACAAACTTTTACTTTCTTTAAAAGGCACCATGGAGCAGACTAATTAGGTGGGACCCAGATAGTAAATAAATCTTCACGCTATTCTGTCAACATTCTGTGATGAAAGGAGGCTCTTTTACCATCACAAAACAAATTCAAGATGAAAAAGAAAACTGAATCATTATAGATTCAACTGTGGCAAACACACCGATTATGGCTTTCTATTAAGGCCTTTTAATCGAATTGTCTGTCTGCTGTTGGGAAGGAGCTAAAAAGTCTCCCAGGTATTTGCCATCCAGAAAATATGCTAAATCCAGTAATTTGGGGAATTGTTTGGGCCAGTGTAGTAGCTCCTATGCAGGACTGGGGTGAGGCAGAGCTAGTTTTTGTCCTTATATGAATCTTAAGAGCAAAGCACTTAAACTCCCATTCCTGGAGAACCTCCACTGGTAACCTGGCCTGAAGACACAGCCTTAGGACTTTTTTCACCCTAGTTTCAGAGGCTGAGGCTGAGGTTTGTCTGTATTATCCTTTAAAATGTCTTATTTCTGCCAGAGGCCTACTCAGTACGCTCCAGCTTTTATAATTTTACAAGCATTGGTTTTTCATGAATTTGTACATCAAAGAATTTTTTCTTTGGTGTTCATAAAAAGTGAGATTGGAATGTCATGGTTTCTGTCTCTCACAATTATTCAGGGAATACGAATACAAAATTAATTATGAATAGACTTTGATTTATTTAGGATTATTTTATGTCGTTTTTTTTCACAAATGATAAAGTCAGGTTTCCATAACCCTCAAAAAGAATTTCTTAGAGCTATAATTTTCTCAGCCCAATTCTTATTTTTCACAAATGAAGTTAAATCAACTCACGGTTGCCTCTATACAACACCAACCAAACGAAAAGCTGACAATGGTTTGGTGAATTGAGGGTGTGGGTACAGACAGTTCTCGCCAAAGGCCCCACCCTGGCCTCATCAAATGGTTTTTAACTGTTAACCACAGCACTATGAAAGAAACAAACCAGAAGTACGAGAGATCTTGGTATTTCTGGGGTGCCTTAGGGCAACATCTCAAGAATTCAGAACTTAGCAAATAATGAATATCCAATTGCCAAATTTCCAATGAGGCACAACTTATACATACTTTAGAAACCTCAATCTGGCTCATGAATTAAACTGACCACTTTAGCCTATGAAAGAAGAAAGGAAACAAGAAGAATGCCAAACAAAACAAGAAAAAGCGCAGTGTTGAGCTCATGTAGAGGCCAGAAAACTTGCTTCAGTATTGCAGAACATCAACAGCTGGGCTTCCTGTGACAAAGCCCCTTTGGTATGCCCACAGGTGACCTGCCTGACAGAAACCAACACACGACACAGGTGAGAGAAAGGACATTAGTGTTCTTTGAAAACTGTAAGCCTTCTGAACTCTGCACATGAATCTAAAGCAGCCTCATAAACCCCATTCCCATGCAGTGAGCACCTGTCCAGGCAGCTAAGAGAAACCCAGACACCTAAAAACATCACCATAGGAACACTCAAAATGCTTCCCTTATCAAAGCACCTCCACATTCATTAATTCGATTTCTCTTTCATGAGGAAGAGGCTGCCCATCCATCAATATTATGCAGTACCTATAATGTGATGCCAGGCCCCATGCCAGCCTCTGGGGAGCCTGGAGATGAATCATAAAGTGCCTTTCCTTGAGGAGCTCTCTCTGCTCCCGGGGGGAGACCTAAAGTGACCATCACAATGCAGTGCGAGCAAGGCCCAGAGAGAGGCATGTTGTGCTGCTACTGGAGAGCATGACATGGGCCTCCCAGACACCCGGCTAAAACCCAGGACACTGTGAGGTCCATCCCAGTGCTCTCTTAGACTCCAGTTCCAACATCCTCTAGAACTGAACCAAGAATATAGAGAATGCTGATCAATTTTGACCCTAGTCCTCAAGACAATAATAATACAATAATAACTACAGTTTATGACGTATCTACTATTAAGCATCTTGTCCAAGAACACCCAGCAAAAGAGTCCATAAGGCAATAATAACACAATAATAACTATAGTTTATGAAGTACCTACTACTAAGCACCTTGCCCAAGAACACCCAGCAAAAGAGTCCATAAGGCAATAATAACACAATAATAACTATAGTTTATGAAGTATCTACTACTAATCACCTTGGCCAAGAATACCCAGCAAAAGAGAGAGACCCAGAAGTGGACGGAGGATGTGAGAGTCCAAGGCCTGGTCTTTGTACAATACCACCCTGCAGGCTCCTTGCAGTCCCCTCCAGTCCTGATGAGAGAACATGAGTGTATTAAGAACAGAAATGTGTAAACCTGGTTAAATCTGTTACTCAGGAACCACGCACTAGTTACACACATGGGGTGACCAACTTGTCCTGGTCTGCCCAGGACTTCCCTGGTGTTAGCACTGAAAGTCCCATGCTCTGGGAAGCCACTCAGTCCCCAACAAATCGGGATGGTTAGTCACCCTATACACACACAACATACCACACTTGAACTCATGCTATGAGGAAGAGGAAAATAAAGTGGGACTGTGTATAATCGACCGCATTATGTGACACCATGCCACCTCTTCCTCCCGGAGCACCAGGCTTTCTGCATACTGTGGGTCAGTGTGTCACATGAAATATGCTCTCAACTGCTTTCAGGACTCCTTTTCTCAGGATGTGACAGCACACGGAAGAAGCAAGTCAGACCAATTCAGCATCTTTAAAAAGCTTTGCTAACAATATTATGTTTTTCTTTACTATACTTTTGTACCGGGCAGATGAATTGGTTCAGCTGCTTGGGTTGAGCTTGTGAGTGTAAGAACAGCTGATAGTCTCACATTAAGATGCAGCCACCCAACTAGGATGTCTTTAAAAATCATATTTTTGAATCCACTAGAGAGCAAATCTTTCTGAATTCTGGCTCCAATCACAATTAAGAGTTAATTTTCACATGCTTATATCCACAACCCTATCCCTTTTTGAATTACATTATTTTCTTTTGAAACAGAAAATGCAAAACAATAGTATAAACAGAATTGTGAGGAGAATATTTAAAATACATAGAAAAAGTACTTCTAATCCAAGTAGTTTTAAATTATCCATTTATATTTAAGAAATAATACAAATCATTCTTATTTACTTAAAATCTTTCCCTTAAAGATTTTTGTTGGGATTATAATTCACTAGCATAGTCCTAATTAACGTCTACTTGGAACAAAATAATTTTATTCCTTTGGAAAACATTCTATATTTCACAAAAATACTAATTTAGGTTAGCCTTCCACAATATAATCAGTTAGTGGGATTTTATTACTCTTTATTCCCATAGGAACTAATATTTTAAAAATCTCTTTGAATTAAAACCTAAGCAAAAAAGGAACAAAAAAGAATTCAGGCCAATGGAACAGCTGTTATATAACACGAAGTTATACTGGCAGCCCAAGGCAGACCACCACTGTGGCTGTTTTTAGAGAGCCAGTAAGACGTGCTGATTTAAGAAAAGTGAAACAGATGTAATGACCACTTTCTACAGCATCCATGTGTGGGTTTTACAAACTAGGACTGGAGAATTTAAAACTTCAGATCATTTGAAATGGAAATGCTTTCCACACTCCGTGCTGAAGAACATCAACAAAAGCTTAGCACAGAGACAGGAGATCTGTTTGCAGATGTCAATTGGTACTTTTTGTCATTAACAAGACTGGGGCTGGCAAGGTCAAGAAGCTATCAGCAAGCCTGCTAGGGAACGAAGAAATGAGATGGAAGAGTCTCAGACTAACTGAAACCAAGTGATAATGATTTCACGAGAAAGGCACATGGACACTACAACAAATCTGTAGGCAACCCCAGTCCTAAGAAAAGAGTCTAACAAAGGTTATTGGGTATTAGGAGGTCCTCATGAAATTTTCATATAAGTAATGACTATTAATAACAGAATTCCAAAAAATCAATGTAACTCAGATATATTTAATGTGATAGGATCAATACCAATGCTAGATTTCATATCATAGGGGTATACTTTCAGGCAATGATTTCATTTTAGTGATTTATTATACCTGTAATAAAAGTAAAATTAGGGCAGTATAGTAGAGTAGGTATAAGAAAAACTGGGTTAGAGTCAAGAGACCTTGATCCGCTACTGACTTCAACATCTACATGACTGGCAATTGCTGTAACTCCTGCATCCCAGCTCCTGATCTACAATGGACGTATTGCTTGTCTGTCCATCTTATTGGTGTGCGGTGAGGAGCAAATTAAATAAGGGATGTGAGAGAGCACTGAGACGCTCAAGCACTTTATAATTACAAGACGTTATCCTCATTTCATGGGCAGCACCATGACAGAGACAGGTACAAGGTATTATGGAGCAAAGTGGGGGCGGGGCCTGGGGCTCACTGGGCTGGCTGTTGCCACTTAGTATTTCAGAGACTTCCTGAAAGCTGGCCTTTTCATTGTTTAATATAAAAACCTACGGCTTGACATATTTTTTAAAAAAAAAAAGCTAGAAAAGAATAATCTCTTTTCTAGATGATGACAAATGTCTTTAATAAAGGAATCATTTCCCTAGACATAAAAAGTGTCTATCTTTTTCAAGCTGAAATCACTTTATCAGGAATGAATAAAATGTGCCCAAATGGATAAACAGATTACGAATGCAGATTTACAGGGCAACAAGTGATGCAGCAAATTTTGATACTGTATGTTCAGTGCTCAAGACGAAAGACTCCCAGGGGTAAAACACTGTTTACATAATCTTTATAAATATCTCTTCTTTTTATACTTATCATACTTTGGTGTCATTATGTACAGCCGAGTGAAAAGATGAACTCCCACTCACCTCTGAAATGCAAGAAGCGCCTTTCTCTGTAGGACCTCCTGCATCCCTCGCAAAGAAGCTAAGAAAAGGGTTCAATTAGTCAGTGGCATGGGAGATCAGGGAGTTTTTGACAAATACAAAACCTATCACAAAAACTGTACATCCAACTGGATTGAAAGCAATAATTTCTGAGTATGTGCCCAGCCCTGCACCAGGCACTGCAGAAGACAGGAAATGAAGCCCAGTTCTACCCGAGGCACTTGCATTCATTGGACATAGCTGTGGAACAACGCCAAGGGGAGAGTGTTGAGTTGGATGGTCACTCTTGGTACCCCCAGGCATCTGGGGGCTGTTTCCTAAAGATCAGCTGGGAACTCCAGAAGGAACATGTCTGTCCTCCCAAGTGTAGGCATATAACTCATGGGTAAAGACGAGCTCTACCAGGGTGGTATAGACAGATGCAAGCATCAGTGGTGTTACATTACATGGCCTTCAAAGTTCCTTATGGCACCAAGAAGGCATAATCCTGGGCCAAGGACCTAGCTTGGTGCCATGAAAGGCCAGTTTAATTCCCACTGAGCAATGCCCAGGACCTTTAACACCTTGATGTGAAAACAAGGGATGGAGCACACAAACCCAACACAGATACTGGAAAATTAGCTTAAAAAAATGTGAGGCCACTTGGCTATGAGCCAACACTTCCCCTCTGCAGAGCACATGAGAAATAGCTCCCTTAAACTTGTCTAGGAAAGAAAGAGGGACTTTTTACTGGGGCAAAAAAAAAAGTCCTGGAGAAACTTGTTTATGGTTGGAATTGCAGGAGGCCCTTTTCTATCAACTCCAACAGGCAGCTCCCAGCCTGACAACAGACTGAGAGCAGTGGAAGGTTGCCCCAGGGCCAGACGTGGCCAGAGCCCATGGCTAACTTAGAACAGCGATGGAGCTAGAGAGAACCTTGGAGGGACCCTACCCAATCAGGAAGGCATGACGTGAGGCACAACAGGGTCAAATGACTCTCCCAAAGTTACAGGGCTACTTAGGGGTAGAGTCTGAGCTAAGAATTTACATAAATAAATGTGTGGCATTAAATTTACTCGTCACTGGAAGTCAACTGTATTTAAAGCAATGTGCTGGTTATTGCCAATGTATCATGTATACATGGAAAATTAGCAAAGAATCCAAGTTGAAAACCAATCGATACATAAAACTTCCCCAGGGTCTTTGATATTTTAGGGCAGAGGAAGGGGGGGATTGGAGGTAATTTGTAAAATAAACCATAACAAAACTATAAAGAGAAAAAGAAGTATTATAAAAGTCAGGATGGTATTTTGCCTCAGGAGGAAGAGGGAGCTTGTGAGGGCAATGTGGAGGGCTTTTCCCAGGTGGCTAGCAAGGTTCTGTCTCCTGAGCAGGGTGGAGGTTACACGGGTACTTTGCCTTATATTAATTCATTAAGTTATACATTTGTCTTTGAGACATTTTTCTGTATCTGTGTTACATTTAACAATAAAATGTTAAAAGAAGAATAGTAAAAGCTCAGAAAAACGATTTGTAAATTTATACTTTCTGTAAATATATCATTGAAAATTTCATTAAGTCTACAAAACATAAGGAAGACTTTTTTTTTTTTTGTGGCCAGAAGCCCATCCCCCAAAACTCTAAGCATGTCCACGTGTGCAAATCGCCGCACCTGAGAGCCCTGGATTTCTAGTGAGCTGCTGCACCGCACGTGTACGTGTCTGCGGATTAAAACGTTCGAATGGGGAAGCGGCAGTTCCTGACCAGTCAAGGGAAGCTTCCTGGAAGTGTCTGGCTCTGACTCTTCTACATTCATGTACCTAAGATCCCACATCCTTTCTCACAGAGACAGTCCAGGCCAAGGGCAAGGGCAGGAGCAGGCACAGGGCTGGGTAGGTGAATCATCTTGCCCCTGGCGGCAGATGCCCCTGCACCTGCCAGGAATGTGCCCATGCCCTGGCAGCACGGTGTGCCTGGAACAGAGCCGGGATCCCTGACACGGGGCCCCCCTCCCTGCCCTCCCATTCTCCTGCCAGTCCAAGCAAAGAGGCACTGGGGTTCCCACAGGACAACAAACAATGATCCAACTTCTGCACCCTCCTGAGACAGAAGGGGATCGCGAGAACCCTGCAGTACACACTCAGGTGACTCAGCCCTGTGGCCCGGCTGCTCCCGTGGGGTGGGACTTCTCTCACCATCAGTGGCCTGCAGACTGTACGTGAGCCCCAGAGCTAAGTAGCCTTTGGCCTTGAACTCTGACGTTTTCTCTCCCGCATCGACGACAGTTTTGGCAAACTTTTCAGCCTCTTCCAACTGAAAAATGAGACAAGTTAACAACACCAACAACAACAACAACCTGCAGAATTTCTAACATGAGTTCCTATAAGCATCTGCTGCCAAAAACGGATTTCTGATGAGTCACTTTGAAAATAACTCCCAAGTCTTCCGATCCCACTCTGGTGATTGTGTTTTCTTTATTGAGCCTCTCCTAACAGTCCCCGGGATTCCTATCTTGCTTTTCTCTTTGAAGTTTTCCTTATTGCTTATTTGCCTTCTTTTCCAAAGTCACTTTCATACTTGGTGGGGTTCTATTTTTTTCATTTTTATTTTCTACTGATTGGTTCTGTAATGAGATAGCACTAGGTATCCGGAAGATGAATTAAATATAATATTTTTTGTGAAGAATAAAGTTCTTGAAATGTTTTAAGCTTGGGTATTTCCTTCATTTTTTTGTAGGACATAAAGAACCCAGTTAGGCTTGGATTCTCTTTGCTACAAGCTGTTAAAAATTTCAAAACTCCATCTATTTATTTTACGATATGTAACACATGGACCTCACACCAGCAGATTCCAATGAGAAAATGTGCACCTGTAAACTACACCCACAATAAGACCTCTTGCACAATTCGTCAGAGGCAAAAATAATAAGATATGTTCCTTCAAAGGATGGCAAATGTTCATGTTATTGAAGCTGGGTGATAGTACATGGGAGTTTATTATACGCTTGACTTTTGTGATGCTTGGCAATTTTAATAATAAAAATGCAAGAAAAAATATACAGAAACATTTGTTACTTTCATTTTTTTAAAGAGGGTTATTTTAGGCATTTAGAGATGTATATGTTACAGTCATAAAGAAGGCCGTAGCCGGGAGGAGGGCAGCAGTCACTGCTGGAAACTGGCATGTTCCAAACCCCAAGGTTTGGTCCGCTCCTCCGCCCACTCCCGGAGCTGCCTGCACTGCCCCCTGCCTGCTCACAGCCCCGAACTGTCGAAACCTACAAGGCCACACCACGCCTTCTCAGCTGTGTGTTTCAGGTGAAAGCCTGCTCTTTCAGAATGTCTTTTTTCTTCTACATTTTCCCAAGCAAAACTGAACAAAAGTGGAACGCTATCTTCACAAGGCTTACTTTTCTCCTGCTGGGCAAGAATACATGGAAAAAGCCAAGCAGCAAGGACTTTAATGCTGAAAAACCTGAGTTAGCAAGATGCCTCAGTCTTTTAAGCAGATTCTTCTTCTTGCTAATCTTGATACCAAGTTAAAGAAAAGAAATTAAAACTCTGTGGTACGTGGCAATTATCTATATCACCATCTCAGCAATTAGTCTGAGTTTTCTATTTTCTACTCAAATTATGTATTTTTTTAGGTACAAGAATTGTTACAAATCAGGCTATTGCCAAACTCAAATCTGAACAAGAATATCTGAAGAAGAAAGTGTATGTGAAGGAAGAGAAATGAAGAGTTGGATTTACACATGAGCTCAACTAGAGGGTGACTCTTTGCTCTATAGCAAAACCCCAGCTCAGCCTAAGGTAGATAATTCAGCGACATACCCCTTCTCAGTCCTATATTATATACTTGCATAAAGCAAGATGCATCTGAGTATGAATTCCAATTCTATCTTATCATCACTACTCTTAAAGCACATTTGCACAAAAAAGAGAAACCCGGAGTACCCAGGGAACGTGCTGGTTCTCCTCCTTCCTTGGAGTGCACAGGGGAGGCCCGAGGAGGCCAGGGGCCCAGGCCCGGGGTCTGGGGCTCTGAACAGCCTTGCCTTTGTGTAGTTGATGAGTTACTATCATTTTCTCTCTATGTCTCAACCTGAGAAAGGTTGGCAGCTCTGCCCTGGAGTCCCTGCTGGGGGCAGAGGTGGCACCCCTACTCACCCAGTGAAGGGAGCCCATGCACAGCTTGGCAGCAAGGAGAGGAATGGTGGCGTCGTCGGGCTTCAGACGGATACACTCCTTCAGCACCTTCACGGCACGAGCAGACTTGGCAAGAGGAGATTATTTCTGTGAAACTCAAAATTTTTGACAGAACCAAATACTAAAGTTTTTCCAGAGGGGCTTTTGGGTAGGATGCCCTCTTAATGAGGTTTTCCAATTTGAGCCCAACCAGGCAGGGGCCTGGAGCCAGTGATAACCAGAGTGGGGGCCCTCTGGGTGAGAGGGGAATAGCTGAGGTTAAAAACAAGCAGGAATGCTTCTCTGGCATCACCTCAGTTTTGCTCCCTGCTTGTGTAGCTATTGGAAAAATAAGAAAAAAATACAGACAGTGGAAGTTTACGTTATTATAGAAAATAAAATACGTAATTTAAAGCACATCATACCAAATTTCTGAATTTACTTAGGTCAAATAATCTTGTATCTCACACTTCATTCACTAAATGACAAATTCACTAAATAGTCAAATTAATAAGAAAAATAATAGCTACTACCTTTACTGAGTGTGTACATACTGATGGGGTGCTATTCTAAACACCCTATCTCATTTACCTGGTAAGAATTCTAGGAAGTAGGTACTATTATTGCTCCATTTTACTGAAGAGGAAACTGAGATACTAAGTGACTTGCCCCATTGTCACTCAGCTGTGAGGGCGGCACCAACTTTCAACCCCCAGCCCACACTTTCGACCAACAGCATATACACATGTTGCTAAAGAGAACCAAAACATTTTCCCTTCCGGGAACAGGTTTACACTCTCAAATGAGTGAAGGGTCAGTGTGAAGAACTAGCTCTACTTTCAGCCATGTGCATTTCACATGAAGAAGTCACAAGGGCTAGAAAAAGGCAAATATTTCAGAATTTTTCTTCCCAGTGATAGGCCCATCCTGGCCCCCAAATAATTGGATTTGACTGTTCATTAAGAAAGGACCACAGGACAGTTTCAATGATATGATACCTTTCAACAAGGTATTACATCATTCCATGCGATTCAATGACATTAACCATGGACATAAACAACTACACATCACAAAGAGCAACTCACTTTTCCAGCAGCCATTAGTGACAGAGCAAACTGGTACCAGAGGTGGAACTCCTCAAAGGCAAACTTCATGGCTCTTTCTAAGCACTGGTTTGGAAAGAAAAACAATACAGACATCTGAGAATTGCTGGTGTCACAACTGGACAAGTGTGAGTTTGTGTCTACGCACACCAAGAGAAATCCTACAAAATCTGCTTCCCTTGAATGCTTAAAACATAATCGTCCACCAAACAGCTCCTAAGGAGTCCCCACAAGGTACAATGCACCATGCCAGAGGCCAGGACGATCCCTGATCTCAAGTAGCTTTGTATCTAGTACGGGGAAGGAGGTAACTACACGAACAACACAAATACAAGGCCAAAGCTGACTAGCATCCCTAGGGTGGGAAACAGAAAGTACCGGGGGAAGTAATTGCAGGAACCAGGAATGGCATCTGGGAAGAAGGGTCATTCCTTCTCCCGCCCAGCCCCGCTACGGGAGAGGAAATATCTAAGGCAGAAATCATGACTTCTTTGTCCCCCCAGTGCTGGTACAGTGCCTGCCCACGGTGTAATCTACAGACAGACTCCCCTCTCAGTCAGCGAGGACCCTCTGGTCCCTGCACAGAGAGTGACATAACCACATCGGAGCTTCAGGAAGATCACGGGGCCTGGGGTGAGCTGTAAGACCACAATGGAGGCAGGCCAGCAGCCAGGTGGATGGAATGGTCCAGAGGCCTCAGAACCAAGAAGTGTGTCTGAGTTAGAATCGGCAAGGACGGGTCACCATGGAGGGAGGCTGGTGAGGCGCAGGCACTGAATGAGTTTCCCATAGTCTCTGGCCTGCATACCCAGGAGCAAATCCATGGCACAGAAGGCCTGTGTGTGTGTGTGTGTGTGTGTGTGTGTTTGAGAGAGTGAAGGAGAGATGGAGAGACTTTTTTAGAATAAAGCATAAATGGAAAGAAAGGGGTTATTAAGGAGTTTGGTATGGAAGACAGTGAGTTTGAGGTATCATGTGGTGATTTACTAGAGATAATTAGAGACAGTCTGGGACCTCATAAAAAAGATCATCTCTTTTTCCTTTTTTTTTTTTTTGAGACAGAGCTAGAGTGGCTAGAGTGCCGTGGCATCAGCCTAGCTCACAGCAACCTCAAACTCCTGGGCTCAAGCGATTCTCCTGCCTCAGCCTCCCAAGTAGCTGGGACTATAGGTGTGTGCCACTACGCCTGGCTAATTTTTTCTATTTTTAGTAGAGATGGGGTATCTTGCTCAGGCTAGTCTCGAACTCCTAACCTCAAGTAATCCTCCTGCCTTGACCTCCCAGAGTGCTGGGATTATAGGTGTGAGCCACCATGCCCGGCCAGATCACCTCTTTTTTCAAATGAGAAGTTACTGTGAGTTTGTTTGTTTTTTTTTTTTTTGAGACAGAGTCTCGCTTTTGTTGCCCGGGCTAGAGTGAGTGCCGTGGCGTCAGCCTAGCTCACAGCAACCTCAGACTCCTGGGCTCAAGCGATCCTTCTGCCTCAGCCTCCCGAGTAGCTGGGAC